>JAANYP010006846.1:0-15757 GCA_020465985.1 Centrapalus pauciflorus | reverse complement strand
CGTATTTTGATATTCAAGGGGTGATGGAAGACCCACAACAATGCAGGTTAAAAGAAGGCCTTGAACATATGCTTTCTACTCGTTACAGAGGCCGCAAGACAGATGTCAAAACACATTTTCTTAGTGTAGGAGGGTATGATGAGATAGAGAGAGCTAGAGCCACCCCTCCTGAAGGTATGTCCGAAGGAAATTGTAATAAGTGTGTTGACTTATTCACATCCGACAAGCATAAAAAGCGTTCGGAACAAAATAAGTTAAATCGTGCAAAACAAGTCATCAAAAATCATGGTGGGACAAGCTCATATAGTAGCACATCCTACAAAAAAGTAAGTCACAATTAAGAATTATGTAAATATATACATGTATATGTATGTATTTAAATGTTTTTAAAGTATAATCTAAGTTTTAATGTTAAACAGAATATAAATCGAGTCCAAGTTTATCGTGATGCTCATGTCAACAAACAAGGGCAATTCGACACACCATTAGCCGAGGAAAATTATGTAAGTTTTTAGTTATTCAACTTAATGTTGATGTTTAATTCTTGAATGTGAAGTACATTATTGTTTTTGCTTTAAATTTAAGAGTATACAAATCTTTTTAAGCATCTTTATGAAATACAGAATTCCTTATTGCGTGAGATTGGTGAACAATACGAACGATCAAGCTCATCAATCAATCCAACTCCAGTCGACGAGGTAGCCATTTTTGAGAAGGTATTGGGCTCTAGACGGGGTCATATTAAAGGAATTGGATATAAACCTTATGGGATGTCGACTTCTAGTCAAGGATATACCCAATCATCACGCCCTACTGAGGTAACTTATTTACCAAATGCAACACACACACACACACACACACACACACAC
The DNA here is from genome assembly GCA_020465985.1 of Centrapalus pauciflorus. Taxonomy (NCBI): domain Eukaryota; kingdom Viridiplantae; phylum Streptophyta; class Magnoliopsida; order Asterales; family Asteraceae; genus Centrapalus; species Centrapalus pauciflorus. The sequence continues at coordinate 14,888 of JAANYP010006846.1, read as the reverse complement.
ACACACACATATATATATATATATATATATATATATATATATATATATATATATATATATATATATATATATATATAGACACACACACACACACACTCTAATCGCTATCATGTAACACTTTAATCTCTATAATTTATATGCACAAATGTAATAAAGCCAATGAAGACTTAAGATATATATATATATATATATATACAAAAACCGGTTTAAATAATAAGCCAAATCAGAAACATATCATATTAAAGTTTCTTCATGTTGTTCATACGAATATTGAAGAAAATAAACCAAATCAAAAACATTTCTAAAATCTAAAATTTGTATATGATCATTTGCACAGGGAGGCTTCATCTACTCGTATCTAATCGTATATTAGCAACAGAAACAAATCAGATCCATGTATCAATATGTAAATTTGTATTTATAAAAACTGTTATATATTTGTAAGTTTAACATAAAAATAAAAGCCAATAATCTAAAGAATGAATCATTAAGAAAGCTCTCAATAAAGTAACAAACAGGTGAATATTTCTTTTATATATAATATAAATTATATATTATATAATAAGTTATATATGTGTTTTTAGTGAATATTTTGATTTCCACGGAGTTACTGATATCAAGTTAAAAAATATATACTCATTTTTTTACAATGTGTAATACAGTGTGTATTGATGTCCAGATCGCTCAAGTAAATGTAAATATACAAAAAGGTATGTACATTAAATATAATAAAAGACATGTATATTTTATTTTATTGGTATGTAGTTTAACTGTTTAAGTACATGACATATATTTTCTAAAAATTACAGAAAATTGTAGAAAGATAAATAAAGAGTACTATGAACGACAGAAGTTAAGAAAAAAAATGTTAATGGTGATGTATCCCAAGTTGATATAGAGAAAGGTATGTGAAATACATAAAAATGAGTATCATATATCTTATCGTATTTATCATAATCATAAAACGAGTTATCGGTTACCTAATATTATTTCAAAAAAGCAAAAAGAATACAACCGACAATATCATGCACGACAAAAGGAGAAGATCAAGGAAAGAAAAAAAATCTAATGGTGAAGGAAGTAGTAAATCTACGCCACCGATGACAAATATAACGATAGCAGAGTCAACTGAAATGGATACGGAGACACCACAAAGGGTACCATTAGGAATATTACGACATCAAGATATAAATATTTCTCCATATTTTGCAGAGAATAGTGAAACTAGGGCAATGATTTTCGATGTGGAGAAAACACCACATTCACTTGATGCGGTAACTGGAAACAAAGAAAATGTTACATCGTATCAAACACGAGTTTTTCAAAAACGAGATAGACATTATCAACGAACATCAGATGAAAGTACCAGAAAGGACATTGGATCGTTGAACAACTCAAGCAGAGAAGGAATAAGCCATATGTGTTCAGCGTTGACACATGAAAATCTCAATGGTAAAAATCACACAGTTTATATAGTTTTTTGTTATATGAAATTTCATTTATTAATATGATCTTGATAATTGTTTCCGGATCTAATATAGTTAACCGAAGTCCATGTGCTAACCTACTACCTCTCTTTAACGAAGTAGAAGTTCAAGTTTCAATAGGTTAGTTTATAATTTAATTATCAACATTATGATCGATAAAAGTTTCCCATTAGTTTTATGTAAAGATAATATATTTATTTATAATCACACTTTTACACTCAATGGAATGGATTTAGGATGTTCAACTGAGGTCAATGATAACCCAATGATACGGGATCCATATGATTTTCTTTACGATAGTATCCCTAAAGAGCATCGTCTCTTGAAGGTGCAGAATTCGTGTGTTCATTGTGGAGCAAAACGCGTACAGTTTGAATTCCCTACCTTTTGTTGCATGAGTGGAAAGACAGTGTTGGCACACTCAACTATTCCTCAAGAGTTATACTATCTATTTACCTCCCAATCTGAATTAGGTGAAATGTTCAGAAACAATATACGTGCGTACAACACGAACTTTTCCTTCACGTCAATGGGTGTAACTTTAGATGATTCAACAGCTAATATGACATCTGGAGTATATACTTTTCGCGCACATGGAGGAATATATCATAAAATAGATCATTTAGTTTCGGGGATGGAAAACCTAGATACTTACAGTTATATTTTTATGATTCCGAATCTGATCATTCACATAGACTACAATGGTCAAATCTTGATAGACGCATCATTCAAATATTGACCCGTGTGCTTTCTACAAACCCGTATGTGAGAACATTTCGAAGCCTTGCTGAGCTGGGACCGCTCGACAACTACAGGGTCACTTTGAATGCATCAGTGGAACTTGACCAGAGGGTGTACAACCGACCGACTACATCTGAGGTTTGAATATAACAACTTCAGTTTTATTTGTTCATTTCAAAATGTACCGTACACCATGTTAAGCCCTGTATTTGTATAGGTTGCTGGTATTTGGATCGAAGGCAATGACAATATCACTGCATACAAGAGAAGTATTGTTTTGTATGGAAGGCCTGGTTATAGTCAAAAAATACAGCCTTACTTTAGTTGTTACGATCCATTGTCGTATCCGATGTTCTTCCCTAATGGCGAAACAGGATGGCATTCAAATATACCAAGACATGGAGTATCTATTGATGATATCGTCAATGACGGTGAACACATCGATGAAGATTTAGAAGGTATGATCGTTATCATGAGTTATAAAATTGAATAAAGTTATCACATGTTATGACATATGTACACATAGAAAATTTTTAATTTTTTAAATAACAAATTATGCAGAGACTAACGTAAGAAGAGGTAGGAATACTGTTACTATGAGAGAATACTATTGTTACAAATTTCAGATACGCTCAAATGAGAACGTGCTTTTGTTTGGGGGAAGATTGTTACAACAGTTTGTTGTAGATACATATATCAAGATTGAGACTTCGAGGTTGCTTTTTTGTCAACTAAATCAGAAAAAAAAATTAGAGCAAAACTCTACCAAGGTGTTGTGGATTGCATGAATGCTGGTGAGGTTCAACTAAGTAGAGTTGGAGAACGAGTTGTGTTGCCTGCCAGCTTCATTGGAGGTCCATGCGACATGAGGCGTAGATTTTTAGATGCGATGACCTTGGTTCAAGATGACGGGAAGCCTGATATTTTCTTTACAATGACATGTAACCCAAAGTGGCCTGAGATTGATGATGAGTTCTTTCTTGGCCAGTCTGCACAAGATCGACCGGATCTTGTTACGAGAGTTTTTCGTGCCAAATTAGAAGATTTCAAGGAACAACTCTTCAAAAAACACATCATTGGCGTAGTCAAGGCATACGTTTATGTGGTTGACTTTCAAAAGCGTGGTCTACCGCATGCACACTTTCTCTTGATAATGAGATCAGATCACAAGATGTCTAATCCGGACCATTACGATAAGATGGTTTGTGCAGAAATTTTGAACCCGATAAAGTATCCAGAATTGCACAAGTTAGTCGCCAAGCACATGATGCATGGTCCCTGCGGTTGTTTACGACCATCCAGCCCGTGTATGCAGAACGAGAAAAGAAGATGTCGCTCTGATTACCCCAAGCAATTTAATGAGATCACAGCACAAGGAGATGATTCATATCCGTTATATCGAAGGAGAAATAATGGAATGAAGGTGTACGTGGTAGTACTTTAGACAATAGATGGGTGGTCCCGTATAATCCAAAGCTTTTGATGATGTTCAATTGTCATATCAATGTTGAGGCTTGTTCGAGTATAAAATCTGTGAAATATGTTTTTAAATATGTCTACAAAGGTCATGACAAGCAGTCGATCCATATTGATCCAGACGGAGAAGAAGGAGTTAATAACGAGATACAAATGTTTCAAGATGCACGTTATGTCTCCCCCTGAAGCAATGTGGCGGATTTTTAGTTTTCCACTTTCTCAAATTCTCCCTTACGTGATGGCGTTACAAATTCACCTCCCGAATAAGCAGATGATAAGATTCAGAGATAATGATACAACATTTCGTAAAGCTACACTTGAAAGAGGGTTAATAGAGAACGACAACAATTTACCACAATGTCTTGCAGAAGCATCATTATTTCAGCTTCCCAATGCTTTGAGGAGGCTGTTTGCAACTATACTGATTTTTTGTGAGCCTGGAGACGTTCGAAAGCTATGGATGACCATTATGACTCCCTTTCTGAAGATTACAAACGACAATGTGAAAATATTGTGCGTGTTCGAGATATGGTCCTTTCAGACATTTCTGTATTTCTATTGTCTATGGGTAAGAATCTTGGTGACTTTGATCTTCCTAACGTAAACACAATCGTTAATTTACAATCTGGAGGGTTTCGTGAAGTGCAAGAGGAATATTCTATATTTGTTGAAGAAGAACACTTACGTGCTCGTGACTCCCTTAATGTCGATCAAAAGGCCGCGTATGATGCGATATTGGAAAATGTGGATGATGACCGTCCAGGCGTGTTCTTCATAGATGGTCCTGGGGGAACCGGAAAAACATTTTTGTACAAAGCATTACTTGCTGAGGTTCGATCCCGTGGTCTTATTGCCCTTGCGACCGCTTCATCGGGCGTTGCAGCTAATAACATGCCAGGAGGTAGAACGGCTCACTCACGATTTAAGCTTCCTCTTAATCTTGCTAACAACTCAGTGTGTAACATCAAGAAACAAAGTGGGGCTGCTAAATTGTTACGGGATGCCAAAATTATCATATGGGATGAAGCATCAATGGCAAAAAGACAAGCAGTGGAAGCGCTTGATAGAACATTGCAAGACATCATAGGGGTCGCACTCCCATTTGGTGGAAAGATTATGATTTTAGGAGGTGATTTTAGACAAGTGTTGCCGGTAGTGAGACGTGCCACTCGGGCCCAAATTTTTGACTAAAGCCTACGAATGTCTCCTCTTTGGCCCATGATTAAGAAGATACGACTAAGTATAAATATGAGAGCACTGGCTGATCCTTGGTTTTCTGATTTTCTGCTACGAGTCGGTGATAGAGATGAGGAGGTGATAGATGATAGTTTTATCCGCATACCCGATGACATGATCATTCCATACACTGATAAAGCTAAGTCGATGGATGATTTGATCGATGCAGTTTTTCCGTCTCTGCAAGTCAATGGAAGGTCTTCAAATTATATCATATCTATGGCGATATTATCGACAAAAAAACAGTGTTGACGAGATCAATGATTTGCTGATCGACAGATTTTGTGGAGATGAGAAAACTGCTACAGTTTTGATGAAGTAGAAGACGACAAGAATAATCTCTACCCGATAGAATTCTTAAACTCTCTAAATGTTAGTGGTTTGCCTCCTCATTATCTTCGTCTCAAGATTGGATGTCCAGTAATACTCTTACGGAATATCGACCCATCAAATGGATTATGTAATGGCACGAGATTAATATGCAGAGGTTTTCAGCAAAATGTTATCGATGCAGAAATAGCTGTTGGTCAACATGCGGGCAAAAGAGTATTCTTGCCGAGAATTCCTTTATGTCCATCCGAAGAAGATATGTTCCCGTTCAAATTGAGAAGAAAGCAATTTCCTATTCGACTTAGCTTTGCAATGACAATCAATAAAGCTCAGGGACAGACAATTCCGAATGTTGGCATTTATTTGCCTGAGTCGGTATTCTCCCATGGACAACTTTACGTGGCACTTTCTAGAGGTACATCACGTGGTACTACAAAGGTATTGGTGACCCCTGTCAAGAAATTCAATCGAGATGGAGTCTACACATCAAATGTGGTGTATCAAGAAGTCTTGCGTGATTATTAAGGTACAATCCTATAGTTCGCATTACTCATATGTTTCAATACTTTATCTTTGATAACTATCAACCTTTTATTATTTGCAGGATGTACAACAAACGGATCGTTCAAGTGAAGCATTATCATATTTGGATATTTTGGATGCATAAAATGAAAAATGCTTGTAAATTTTTTATCACAAATATATTTGATCATATTTTTGTCTGTAACCATATGGTTTTTATGATATTTGACTGACATTGAAACTTAAGGTATTTTTCTTTTACGTTGTTTAAAGATATTATTCATCATCGTCATCTATTAAACGAACAAGTAATCGAAAAAAATATTTGTCGCCGCCGCCGCTTTGCGCGGGCATGTAGCTAGTATATATATATATATATATATATATATATATATATATATATATATATATATATATATATATATATATATATACTTATGAGGTACGATTTAACCTAACTTTATATCAAGATGTGTTTCCTTAAACCGGAAATAAGAAATGTAAATTGAATCAGATATATTTGTATTGAATTATAAAAATTAAATCTTGTAAGAATATTTTTATAAAACGAAACATATTATAGATCATAAGTAATAGGAAAAATAAATGGTTATAAGACGATTATAACGGCTGTTGTGGATCCATAAATTTTTTTATAGGGGTTGGAATTTAACAAACGCTACGAAAATACGAATATTTGTGGTCCTTTAAAAAATTTTTAGACTTAAAACTTCGAATCGGTTTAATATTGATTAAATAAAAACAAATAAGTAAAAGCTATAAATTAATTACAAACCCAATGAAATTAGATACTATAATTGTCCTCTACGAGTTTTCATAATTTGAAAACGGGTTACTAGATCATCGTCTGAAACATTGACAAACAATTCTTTTTTGGATCCTGATAACTTTCTTTTTAAAATTGTTCCATATTATATGATAAATTTTTTTAATGATACTTATGTTAACAAACCAACAATAACAATATAATCTAAAGTTCTAACTTACATTTATTTAGTGTTAAACAAATAACAATTTATTAGTCTAGTATTTTACATTTGATAATATATTAAACACTTAAAAATTAAAGGATAAGAGCAAAAAGATGGGCAAAAAGAAGTCAATGATTCATAAAATTTACCCTAACTTAAAGTTAATAATACTCAAGAGAGCTTAACAAATTATCAAACCCAAACACATGTTTATGTATTTTTTAAATACTTGTTAAATAGATAACAAACAATTAAATTTGTATGTTTTTCTTAGATTTTTTAATAGAAAGTTTTATGTATATAAATTTTATAAAAGATTAAGATACGGGGGTCGAACTTTAAAATTTATCAGGGTCGAAAATTTTCCGACTAAATATAAAATACCAAAAAAAAAAATTTATAGTGGTCATTTGACCCCCAATCCCCCTAAGTAAATCCGCCCTATATAATGGTAAAATATAAGATATTAGAGGTTATAATAGAAAAATAAAATAACTCATGTTCAAAAAGGTGTTTCGTTTTTTATTACAATATTTGATATATTATGTAATACCCTCCTCCATTCGCACATAAAAGCCACGTCAATATAATATCATAAGTGACATTATCGCAAGTATCTCATAATACACGTGTTAGGGGTTTACACAAATTACTGATATTTAAAAACTTTAATACAACGTCTTCACAACAGATCACATGTCTGATACAGATAATCGCTGACTTAAACTGACATACTACAACTGATCGCTAGCTAGTTATCATACAAACTGACCAAATATACAACATAGATAAACAGTTTTCCTAAAAATGATGTCAGCATACAGTGGGTACACATATATGACACTCTGATCAACCCCCATCTCCTACTTCTGCGGCGGCGTGTGACCCCACTTTCTGACTGCCTGAGACACGTTAGACTCGCAAACGTAAGCTGGGAAGCTCGTGAGTACGCGAGGGTTAGACTTGAAAAGAAATAACACATAGCATATACAAAGCACATAGAGAATCACAGATAGCTCAACACAATTAACTCAACATGCCTCATAATCCCTGTCGCGATGCATACGCTATCATCTTACCTCGTTGCATCAAAACACAGCCCAACCCGGTACCAGACACATCGCAATACACAACAAAGTCCTCTGTACCCTCCGGCAATGCTAACACTGGACCGCTGCCCCCAACTGCGGACAACCCTTAGCAATGTGGCCCGACTTCCCACAATAGAAGCATAAGGATTCCCTCGAAGTACAAGTCACAACAGTATGCTCATCGGACCGCAACGATAGCATCACGACTGCTCGGGCATACACGAACCGACATGACGACGACGATACATCTGACAGTCTCTCTCGCCAACGAAACTATCAGAGTGGCTCCCAGATAGCCGGGTCCCGTGCCCCACAATGCTCTGACTCGGAACACTGAATTAGGATGTTTGACTCTTTCTAGGTGCCCTGTATCTCTGATCGGACCCGATTTCCTCGATCCCCGATCTCTACCGCTATCTCTGTCTCTGTCTCTATGGGACCCTAAACTCTGTCCCTGAAAATGCCACTGATTGGGCTGGCTCTCTCTTTGTGTCTCGGGGATCTCACCAATAACTGGATGGCTACTCGGACGTCCCTGTCCTCTGTCTCTGTGCTAGAGGCTGCTCCCTCTGCTTCTCTGACTCTATCTCTCTCTCTCTCCCTCTCTCTCATACATGCCATCTTTAACGCCCTAGCAAAGGTGGGAGTGTCATGCAGCCTGACGATATCAGATCTCAATCCATCAATAAATACATCCTCCTTTCGGCTCTCTTTGTCGATGTGTTGTGTCGCAAACTGTGAGCGCTCATTAAACTTATCGACATACTACTGAACGGTCATGTCTCATTGCTTGTAGTTGCAGAAACCTGCGCTCCATCTCTCTGCAATCATCACGGGGAATATATTGTAGCTCAAACACTGCTCTGAACTGATCCCAGGCCATAGCATAAGCCGCAGATGATGTCATAGAAGACTCAATGGACTTCCACCACTGTGAAGCCCCTCCTCTCAGCAGGTAAGTCGCATAACCGACCATGTCTCTAGGGTCTACATGCGTAACTCAGAAGGCTGCCTCTATCTCTCGTTCCCATGCCATAGCAACCCTCGGCTCACCTCCCCCTTTGAACTCTGGCGGGGCTCCGGTCATAAAATCCTTAAAGGATTCGCCCCTTTAGGTAGTGGAGGATGAACCGCAAGTCCCTGAATCTGCACCAGTCACCGGAATAGCGCCCTTACCTTGACCTAGACCCTGCTGACTATAAAACTGAGTCAGAATCTCCATTATATCGGATTTGCGGACAAACTCGTCGCGCCGGTCTCTCTGCACCTGAACCATCACCCTGATCTGCCATAATAACCTGCACAAACTGTCGTAAAAAAGATAACAAACAAATCACCCAACGTTATACAATAAGCTAGGTCAGTTAATTCCACTAGAATCAATCTCAAAATCCACGGATTTGAACACGGTTCAAGTTAAGTATCACTAATGATACTCAGACTTTAACCACAAGCTCTGATAACATCAATGTAACACCCTCTATTCGCACATAAAAGCACGTCAATATATATTATAAGTGACATTATCGCAAGTATCTCATAATACACGTGTCAGGGGTTTACACAAATTACTGATAATTAAAAACTTTAATACAACGTCTTCACAACAGATCACATGTCTGATACAAATAATCGCTGACTTAAACTGACATACTACAGCTGGTCGCTAGCTAGCTATCATACAAACGGATCAAATATACAACATAGATATATAGTTTTCTACAAATGATGTCAGCATACATACAGCAGGTACACATATATGACACTCTGATCAACCCCTAGCTCCTACTTTTGCGGCGACGGCGGTTGTGACCCCACTTTCTGAGTACCTGAGAGATGTTAGACTCGAAAACGTAAGCTGGAAAGCTCGTGAGTATGCAAGGGTTAGACTCTGCAAAAATAACACATAGCATATACAAAGCACATATAGAATCACAGATAGCTCAACACAATTAACTCAACACGCCATATAATATCTAATCTCTGACAAACTAAGAATTCAAGGCAAATCTTAACTCAAGGGGACGTCGTTCCCCAGCTACCAGACCGCACACAACAGTGGTTAGCTACTCAATAAGTACAGGAGCGACCTGACAATAATACTGTTGTATATATACCAATCTCATACTTCATGACTGGTTAAGGAGAGTCAGCCTGCGCGATCGTCCATCGCGGATACTCTGAAATAGATCTCAATTTATATACATATAACACATATAATTGGTAGATGGAATAATACCTGAGGCGCCACATCTCTGTCTCATACAACACATCACAAGATACACAACACAACTCGTAGAAGAAGCGCGCTTTTGAAAAGAACTCGAGTACTCACTTATCCACTGAATCACCTGTTAAACAGAATCCTATCGCGGCTCTGATCGCTGTCGGCTCGACCCTGTTCACATAACGGATCCCGTTATATTAATACAAAGCCAACTGATATACAAAACAAACCCAAACACAGACCTTGTAATTGAACGAACCCAACAAACAACCCCAAACGGACCTCAAAGCGCAAAACTAACCCGACCCAAACTACCCGGATCGCGGCCCGCACTCGGGGAGCATCGCGGCCGTACTAAGGATCGTGGTCACGCTCTATCTCGGCCTCGTTCTCGATCGCTGCCGAAACCCATGCCGCCCGCGCTACCCCCATCGCGGCCGCGACCACGGACGAACATGTTCTGCTCTGTTCTCGGCAATGGCTGTTCCAGGGAGAATCATCCCCCAACTCGATTTTGAACACCAAAATAATCATAAAGCTCATATATAACTATCCTACAGTCTTGACAGCCATTCTCCATGGATTTAGCCACATATATATCAATTTACACTACTCAAATCATAATTTCCATACCTTTGCAACTCAAAACACCAAGGATGATGATGAAGACGATTTCTTGCAACAATTTTGATAGTTTCTGCCTTTCTTCTCCTACTTCAGCCACACAGACACACTATACACACACTGCACCTTCTAATTTTAGCAAGGGGAAGGAGCAAATGTTCAAAAGAAGCCCCAATTTATATTATTTTCATTTTTAGCAGGTTCCGAACCCAATAACCTAAACCCGATGTCACATTTAAATATTAATATCAATTTGACCCGTTTTTATCCACCATGTCATAATTATTAATAATTAATTAAAATAACAATTCGACGACACGTATATCTTAATCCCGACACGTATAATCCACTAATCAGGGTATTATTCGACCAACGCAATAATAATAAATTAGAAAACCCACTAAAATAAACCACGTACCAGGTTAAAAGTCGGGATGTTATAAATCCTCCACTCTTAAAAAGATTCCGTTCCGGAATCTAACTCGAAGCTTGGAATAGATGTGGATACCGGCTCCTGATCTCCAACTCGGGCTCCCAAGTGGCGATAGTACCCTTATGATGTCTCCACTGAACGAGTGCTAACGCAATCTCTTTGTTCCCCAGCTTCTTCACCTTCCGGTCGGTAGTGGCCTCGGGCTGCTCAATATACCTCAGCTGGTCATCCACGATGATCTCAGATAACGACACATACTGATCATCCTTAGCCAGACACTTTCGCAGATGACTCACATGGAACGTGTCATGCACACCGGCCAACTCTAGAGGCAACCTCAATCTATATGTTGGACCTCGAACTCTGGGAATGATCTCAAACGGACCGACATACCGCGGACTCAACTTACCTCTATGTATGAATCTGATAACTCCCTTTGACGTTGATACTTTCAACATAACTCGGTCCCCAACTCTGAACTCAAACTCATTCAGACGACGCTCGGCATAACTCTTTTGCCGGCTCTGCGCAACTCTCATATGCTCGCGAATTACTGCCACCTTGTCGCTCGTCTCTTTTAATAACTCCAACCCGCTAATAGGTCACTCACCGGCCTCACCTCAACACACAGGGGTTAGAAACTTTCGCCTATATAACGCCTCAAACAGAGCCATCTTAATGGTGGCGTGGTAGCTGTTGTTATATGCAAATTCCACTAACGACAAATGAACGTCTCAACTACCACTGAAGTCAATTGCGCAAGCTCGTAACATATCCTCGAGAGTCTGATTTGTACGCTCTGTTTGCCCATATGTCTGAGGTCGGTACGCTGTGCTCAACTAAACTCTCGTACCTAGTTCCTGCTGAAAACTCTGCCAGAATCTCGAAGTAAACCGAGTATCTCTATCAGACGTTATCGACTTCGGAATCTCGTGCCTTGATATGACTTCATTAATATACAGCCGTGCCAAGTGATCCATCGTGATAGTGCCGCAACTGCCAAGAAATGAGCACTCTTTGTGTTCACAATCACCTAGATCATGTCGTTTCCTCTAATCGTGTGTGGAAGTCTAACGAATAAATCTATCGTGATATGATACCACTTCCACTCAGGGATTTCTATGGGCTGAAGGTGACCGTGAGGCTTCTGATCCTCAGCGACAAGTCATACATTCCTCGACATAACGGGCCACGTCTCTCTTCATCCCAGGCCATAGTAGAACTCACGCAGATCTATGTACATCTTGGTGCTCCTGGGGTGGATAGACAGTCTCGATCGATGTGACTCATCTAATATCAGCTGGCGGAGATTCCCAACTCTCGAAACCCATACTCGGTCATGGAATATGAACAACCCTCTACTGTCTCTGATCAAAGTCTGAATCTGCCCCGTAAGCCTCTCTCTCTTCACATTCTCTGCTCAAAGACCATCTAACTGGAGCATCTGATGGAGCCCATTGATCGTCTTCTCCATATCATGCATATTGTAATAAATTACAAGTTGCTTAAATTCCTTCAATAAGGCATTGAGAATTAGATCTGTGTCCATCTCTTGTGTCACAACATACCCAAGTCTGCTAAGATGATCCAGATAACCTTTCATCCTCAACACATGGGGTCTAACAACTATTCCTTCTGCGATTCTGTAGGATTTCATAGCCCTAATCGTATTGTATCTCTCACTCCGAGCCTGAGTTGAAACATATCCTTTAGCTGACAATACATCTGGTAAGTTGAGACATCCATAAGGTTAGTCTGCAGCTCGGATGTCAAAGTCACTAGCATTAGACAGGCAACATCGACCACATCCTTAGAGAGTTTCTTGTAGAGATTTCTCTCCTTATTGTAGCAGTCTCTGCAGGAGCAGGTCCTAGTGCCCTTTCCAAAACATATAACTTTTGCTCCATTCTCAAAACAATAGTCAGATTTCATTCCCAGTCCAGGAAATTGTTCTTTTGAGTTTTCCATGTCCTGAATGGACCTCAAAGTAGCAACATTGTGCTTTTAGGGAGGATTTGCAATAGGATGAGGTGGAAAAAGGATATTGACGTTATCATTATTGTTGTTGTTATTGTCATTGTTGTTGTTATCATTTAAACCGCTTCTACCTCTATCTCTTTCAACCATCTAAAACATTTTACAAAATTAGTATTTAATTAACCATTAATAAATCAATAACCCAAATTTTAGAAAATGATTTATTAATCCTATGAACCCTTTCACTTACTCATGCACCTAACGGAGGCTGAACCTACATTGGTAAGCTACTTAGGCACACAACTTATTACCAATTACAACTCCCTCACAACTCTCAGATCTTATGAGACTTTCGATTCTCAAATTGATCATGTTTAATCTCATCCACACCTTGGGCCACAGTCTCACCGGAAGTCACCACTGACACACATCATATAATAACTACAAGTCACTGGCCCAAGTCTCACTTAGGATCCGCAATGCTCACCACACAGCTTTCCGAGTTTGCGGCGTAAGCACCCAACGAAGGCTGAACCTACTTACGACGACCGATCACTGTGAGCGCCAATATATGGACGACGTGTTGTGTCAAAATTTTAATTTGATTTTGTAACCAGTCTCTTACCAAGAACTAGTGGCCAGTCAGGTCAGTTGGGCGGCAGGATCCTTTCTGTTATAAACCTTGGGAAAATCCAACAACCACATCCCGAGTGTGACTATCCTAGACAACACATATTTTGGTAAATAGTCTAGTTAATTGACAAGTTTTTAAAATCTTTCAACTCTTTGATCATATGACATTTTAAAATAAGGGTTATATGTCAAAAATAGCAACAATTTTTTGTAGTTTTTACCGTTTATACCCACATTATTTATTTTTTATCATTAATAGCAACAACTTTTGTATTTGTTACCGATTATACCAACTTTTGACCTTGAAACCTGCTATAGCAGGTTACCATCCTTTAATACCAACAACTTATATCTTTTTAACACTAATAGCAACAACGGTTTATATTTTTACCAATAATAGCAGCGACTTTTAACTTTTTACCAATAATAAAAATATATCAAATTAAAATTTTCTTTATCTTTAACTAATCATCATTTTAAAAAAAAACTTAAATTTATGAAAAGCGAAACACAATAAAATAAGTTCATAATCCATTTTTTTGTTTAAATTTTGTTAGAGATAAATCAAATGCAATGTGTGCCTATAAAAATATAAAAGATATGTTTTCTATAGACATTAAAAAATGAAGATTATTTCGATCATGGGTGAGCAAGGATCGGTTTTTCTGTTTTAAACGATTTGATTTTTTGTTTTTTATTTCGGTTTCAGTTTGGTTTTGGTTTTTCTTTGTCATGGTTTTCAAGTTCAATTCTTTCTTTCTAAAACCAAAACACACACACACACACACACACACACACACACACACACACACACATATATATATATATATATATATATATATATATATATATATATATATATATATATATATACACACACACACACACACATACATATTGGAATAAACATATATATGGATACGTAAAATCAAAATATACAACACTTAATGCATTCTTTCACAAACAAGATTTAGACATTAAATCATTTTATTATTCAAAACCATGAACATACAAATGGAATAATAATAATCATCATAATATTCAAAGTGAATTTTAGTCTCATATGAAATTTAGACATTGAAAAGTTAAAACTTTCAATAAAAAACTTAAATGAAGAAA
>JAANYP010006845.1:0-11839 GCA_020465985.1 Centrapalus pauciflorus | reverse complement strand
CAAGTTTACCTCACTTAAAAGAGCATATTGTCACACTTTTTAACACCTACGGCCACATTTGACATAATTTTATGTGACCAAAGCCCACAATAAGATATTCGTTGTGTGTTCAAATGGTTGCTATCAGCCACACGCAAATAAAATAAAGTGGCCATTGAAAATAAAATAGTCACAAAAAATACAAGTTTACCTCACTTAAAAGAGCATATGGTCACACTTTCTAAAACCTACGGCCACATTTGGCATAATTTTATTTGACCAAAGCCCACAACAAGAAACTCGTTGTGTGACCAAATGGTTTCAATTAGCCGCACACACACATAAAAATTAAGTGGCCATTGTATGGACAATAGTAACATAAAATACAAGTTTACCTCACTTAAAAGAGCATATTGTCACACTTTTTAACACCTACGGCCACATTTGACATAATTTTATGTGACCAAAGCCCACAATAAGATATTCGTTGTGTGTTCAAATGGTTGCTATCAGCCACACGCAAATAAAATAAAGTGGCCATTGAAAATAAAATAGTCACAAAAAATACAAGTTTACCTCACTTAAAAGAGCATATGGTCACACTTTCTAAAACCTACGGCCACATTTGGCATAATTTTATTTGACCAAAGCCCACAACAAGAAACTCGTTGTGTGACCAAATGGTTTCAAATAGCTACACACACATAAAAATAGTTTGGCCATTGCATGGACAATAGTTACATAAAATACAAGTTTACCTCCCTTCAAAGAGCATATGGTCACACTTTTTAACACCTATGGCCACATTTGACATAATTTTATGTGACCAAAGCCCACAACAAGACACTCGTTGTGTGACCAATTGGTTGCAATCAACCACAGACACACATAAAAATAAAGTGGCAATTGCATGGACAATAGTCACACAAAATACAAGTTTACCTCACTTAAAAGAGCATAT
Organism: Centrapalus pauciflorus; assembly: GCA_020465985.1. Taxonomy (NCBI): domain Eukaryota; kingdom Viridiplantae; phylum Streptophyta; class Magnoliopsida; order Asterales; family Asteraceae; genus Centrapalus; species Centrapalus pauciflorus. The sequence goes on along the minus strand of JAANYP010006845.1, from coordinate 10,899 downwards.
TGTCACACTTTTTTACATATACGGCCACATTTGGCATATTTTTTTGTGACCAATGCCCACAAAAAGACACTCGTTGTGTTTCCAAATGGTTGCAATCAGCTACACACAACTAAAATTAAAGTGGCCATTGCATGGAATATAGTCACACAAACTACAAGTGTACCTCACTTCAAAGAGCATATGGTCACTCTTTTTAACACCTACCGCCACATTTGGCAAATTTTATCTGACCAAACCCCACAACAAGACACTCGTTGTGTGACCAAATGGTTTCAATCAGCCACACACACACATAAAAATAAAGTGGCCATTGCATGGATAATAGTGACACAATATACAAGTTTACCTCACTTAAAAGAGCATATTGTCACCCTTTTTAACACATACGACCACATTTGGCATAATTTTATGTGATCAAAGCCCACAACAAGACATTCGTTGTGTGTTCAAATGGTTGCAATCAGACATACACAAATAAAAATAAAGTTGCCATTGCAAAGAAAATAGTCACACAAAATACAAGTTTACCTCACTTAAAAGAGCATATGGTCATACTTTTTAACACCTACGTCCACATTTGACATAATTTATGTGACCAAAGCCCACAACAGGACACTCGTTGTGTTTCCAAGTGGTTGCAATCAACCGCATACAAATAGAATTAAAATGGCCATTGCATGGAAAATAGTCACACAAAATACAAGTTTACGTCACTTCAAAGAACATATGGTCACACTTTTTAACACCTACGGCCACACTTGGCATAAATTTATCTGACCAAAGCCCACAACAAGATACTCGTTGTGTGACCAAATGGTTTCAATCAGCCACACACAAAAAAAAAAAATAAAGTGGCCATCGCATGGACAATAGTCATACAAAATACAAGTTTACCTCACTTTTTAACATATACGGCCACATATGGCATAATATTATGTGACCAACGCCCACAACAAGACATTCGTTGTGTGTCAAAATGGTTGCAACCAGCCACAAACAAATAATATTAAAGTGGCCATTGCAAGGAAAATAGTCACACAAAATACAAGTTTACCTCACTTAAAAGAGCATATGGTCATACTTTTTAACACCTACGTCCACATTTGACATAATTTATGTGATCAAAGCCCACAACAAGACACTCATTGTGTTTCCAAATGGTTGCAATCAACCACACACAAATAAAATTAAAGTGGCCATTTCATGGAAAATAGTCACACAAAATACAGGTGTACCTCACTTCAAAGAGCATATGGTAACACTTTTTAAGACCTACGGCCACATTTGGCATAATTTTATCTGACCAAAGCCCACAACAAGACACTCGTCGTGTGACCAAATGGTTTCAATTAGCCCCACACACACAGAAAAATACAGTGGCCGTTGCATGGACAAAAATCACACAAAATACAAGTTTACTTCACTTCAAAGAGCATATTGTCACACTTTTTATCACCTACGTCCACATTTGACATAATTTATGTGACTAAAGAACACAACAAGACACTCATTGTGTTTCCAAATGGTTGCAATCAGCCACACACAAATAAAAATAAAGTGGCCATTGCATGGAAAATATTCACACAAAATACAAGTTTACCTCACTGAAAAGAGCATATGGTCACACTTTTTATCACCTACGTCCACATTTGACATAATTTATGTGACCAAAGGCCACAATAGGACACTCGTTTTGTTTCCAAGTGGTTGCAATCAACCACACACAAATAAAAAATAAAGTGGTCGTTGCATGGAAAATAGTGACACAAAATACAAGTTTACCTCACTTCAAAGAGGACACTCTTTTTAGCACCTACGGCAACATTTGCATAATTTTATCTAACCAAAGCCCACAACAAGACACTCGTTGTGTGACCAAATGGTTTCAATTAGCCGCACACACACATAAAAATAAATTGGTCGTTGTATGGACAATGGTCACAAAAAATACAAGTTTACCTCACTTCAAAGAGCATATGGTCAAAGTTTTTGACACCTACGGCCACATTTGGCATAATTTTATGTGGCCAAAGCCCACAACAAGACACTCGTTGTGTGTCCAAATGGCTACAATCAGCCACACACAAATTAAATTGAAGTGGTCATTGCAAGGAAAATAGTCAGACAAAATAGAAGTTTACCTCACTTAAAAGAGCATATGGTCACACCTTTTAGAACCTACGTGCACATTTGACATAATTTTTGTGACCAAAGCGCACAACAAGACACTCGTTGTGTTTACAAATGGTTGCAATCAACCACACACAAATTATATTAAAGTGGCGATTGCATAGAAAATAGTCACACAAAATACAAGCGACCTCACTTAAAAGAGCGTAGGGTCACACTTTTTAACACCTACGGCCACATTTGAAATAACTTTATGTGACCAAAGCCCACAACAAGACACTCGTTGTTTGACCAATTGGTTGCAATCAGCCACACACAAATAAAAATAAAGTGGCCATTGCATGGAAAATAGTCACACAAAATACAAGTTTACCTCCCTTCAAATAGCATATGGTCACACTTTTTAACACCAACGACCACATTTGGTATAATTTTATCAGACCAAAGCCCACACCAAGACACTCGTTGTGTGACCAAATGGTTGCAATCAGCCATACACAAATAAAAATAAAGTGGCCATTGCAAAGAAAATAGTCACACAAAATACAAGTTTACCTCACTTAAAAGAGCATATGGTCATACTTTATAACACCTACGTCCACATTTGACATAATTTATGTGACCAAAGCCCACAACAAGCCAGTCGTTGGGTTTCCAAATGGTTTCAATCAGCCACCCAGAAATAAAATTAATGTGGCCATTGCATGGAAAATAGTCACACAAAATACAAGTTTACCTCACTTCAAATAGCATATGGTCACACTTTTTAACACCAACGGCCATATTTGGTATAATTTTATCGGACCAAAGCCCACAACAAGACACTCGTTGTGTGACCAAATGGTTTCAACTAGCTACACACACACATAAAAATAAAGTGGTCATTGCATGGACAATAGTCACACAAAATACAAGTTTACCTTTCTTAAAAGAGTATATTGTCACACTTTTTTACACCTACGACCACATTTGACACAATTTTATGTGACCAAAGCCCACAACAAGACAGTCGTTGGGTTTCCAAATGGTTTCAATCAGCCACACAGAAATAAAATTAATGTGGCCATTGCATGGGAAATAGTCACACAAAATACAAGTTTACCTCCCTTCAAAGAGCATATGGTCACACTTTTTATCACCTACGTCCACATTTGACATAATTTATGTGACCAAAGAACACAACAAGACACTCGTTGTGTTTATAAATGGTTGCAATCAGCCACACACAAATAAAAATTAAGTGGCCATTGCATGGAAAATAGTCACACAAAATACAAGTTTACCTCACTGAAAAGAGCATATGGTCACACTTTTTATCACCTACGTCCACATTTGACATAATTTATGTGACCAAAGCCCACAACAAGACACTCTTTGTGTTTACAAATGGTTGCAATCAGCCACACACAAATAAAAATAAAGTGGCCATTGCATGGAAAATAATCACACAAAATACAAGTTTACCTCACTTCAAAGAGCATATGGTAAAAGTTTTTAACACCTACGGCCACATTTGGCATAATTTTATGTGGCCAAAACCCACAACAAGAAACTCGTTGTGTGTCCAAATGGCTACAATCAGCCACACACAAATTAAATTAAAGTGGTCATTGCAAGGAAAATAGTCAGACAAAATACAAGATTACCTCACTTAAAAGAGCATATGGTCACACCTTTTAGCACCTACGTGCACATTTGACATAATTTTTGTGACCAAAGCCCACAACAAGACACTCGTTGTGTTTACAAATGGTTGCAATCAACCACACACAAATTATAATAAAGTGGCGATTGCATAGAAAATAGTCACACAAAATACAAGCGACCTCACTTAAAAGAGCGTAGGGTCACACTTTTTAACACCTACGGCCACATTTGACATAACTTTATGTGACCAAAGCCCACAACAAGACACTCGTTGTTTGACCAATTGGTTGCAATCAGCCACACACAAATAAAAATAAAGTGGCCATTGCATGAAAAATAGTCACACAAAATACAAGTTTACCTCACTTCAAATAGCATATGGTCACACTTTTTAACACCAACGACCACATTTGGTATAATTTTATCGGACCAAAGCCCACACCAAGACACTCGTTGTGTGACCAAATGGTTGCGATCAGCCACACACAAATAAAAATAAAGTGGCCATTGCAAAGAATATAGTCACACAAAATACAAGTTTACCTCACTTAAAAGAGCATATGGTCATACTTTATAACACCTACGTCCACATTTGACATAATTTATGTGACCAAAGCCCACAACAAGACAGTCGTTGGGTTTCCAAATGGTTTCAATCAGCGACACAGAAATAAAATTAATGTGGCCATTGCATGGAAATTAGTCACACAAAATACAAGTTTACCTCACTTCAAATAGCATATGGTCACACTTTTTAACACCAACAGCCATATTTGGTATAATTTTATCGGAACAAAGCCCACAACAAGACACTCGTTGTGTGACCAAATGGTTTCAACTAGCTACACACACACATAAAAACAAAGTGGTCTTTGCATGGACAATAGTCACACAAAGTACAAGTTTACCTTTCTTAAAAGAGGATATTGTCACACTTTTTAACACCTACGACCACATTTGACATAGTTTTATGTGACCAAAGCCCACAACAAGAGATTCGTTGTGTGTTCAAATGGTTGCAATCAGCCACACACAAATAAAAATAAAGTGGCCATTGCATGGAAAATAATCACACAAAATACAAGTTTACCTCACTTCAAAGAGCATATGGTCAAAGTTTTTAACACCTACGGCCACATTTGGCATAATTTTATGTGGCCAAAACCCACAACAAGAAACTCGTTGTGTGTCCAAATGGCTACAATCAGCCACACACAAATTAAATTAAAGTGGTCATTGCAAGGAAAATAGTCAGACAAAATACAAGATTACCTCACTTAAAAGAGCATATGGTCACACCTTTTAGCACCTACGTGCACATTTGACATAATTTTTGTGACCAAAGCCCACAACAAGACACTCGTTGTGTTTACAAATGGTTGCAATCAACCACACACAAATTATAATAAAGTGGCGATTGCATAGAAAATAGTCACACAAAATACAAGCGACCTCACTTAAAAGAGCGTAGGGTCACACTTTTTAACACCTACGGCCACATTTGACATAACTTTATGTGACCAAAGCCCACAACAAGACACTCGTTGTTTGACCAATTGGTTGCAATCAGCCACACACAAATAAAAATAAAGTGGCCATTGCATGAAAAATAGTCACACAAAATACAAGTTTACCTCACTTCAAATAGCATATGGTCACACTTTTTAACACCAACGACCACATTTGGTATAATTTTATCGGACCAAAGCCCACACCAAGACACTCGTTGTGTGACCAAATGGTTGCGATCAGCCACACACAAATAAAAATAAAGTGGCCATTGCAAAGAATATAGTCACACAAAATACAAGTTTACCTCACTTAAAAGAGCATATGGTCATACTTTATAACACCTACGTCCACATTTGACATAATTTATGTGACCAAAGCCCACAACAAGACAGTCGTTGGGTTTCCAAATGGTTTCAATCAGCGACACAGAAATAAAATTAATGTGGCCATTGCATGGAAAATAGTCACACAAAATACAAGTTTACCTCACTTCAAATAGCATATGGTCACACTTTTTAACACCAACAGCCATATTTGGTATAATTTTATCGGAACAAAGCCCACAACAAGACACTCGTTGTGTGACCAAATGGTTTCAACTAGCTACACACACACATAAAAATAAAGTGGTCTTTGCATGGACAATAGTCACACAAAATACAAGTTTACCTTTCTTAAAAGAGGATATTGTCACACTTTTTAACACCTACGACCACATTTGACATAGTTTTATGTGACCAAAGCCCACAACAAGAGATTCGTTGTGTGTTCAAATGGTTGCAATCAGCCACACACAAATAAAAATAAAGTGTCCATTGCAAAGAAAATAGTCACACAAAATACAAATTTACCTCACTTAAAAGAGCATATGGTCATACTTTATAACACCTACGTCCACATTTGACATAATTTATCTGACCAAAGGCCACAACAAGACAGTCGTTGGGTTTCCAAATGGTTTCAATCAGCCACACAGAAATAAAATTAATGTGGCCATTGCATGGAAAATAGTCACACAAAATACAAGTTTACCTCCCTTCAAAGAGCATATGGTCACACTTTTTATCACCAACGTCCACATTTGACATAATTTATGTGACCAAAGAACACAACAAGACACTCGTTGTGTTTATAAATGGTTGCAATCAGCCACACACAAATAAAAATAAAGTGGCCATTGCATGGAAAATAGTCACACAAAATACAAGTTTACCTCACTGAAAAGAGCATATGGTCACACTTTTTATCACCTACGTCCACATTTGACATAATTTATGTGACCAAAGCCCACAACAAGACACTCTTTGTGTTTACAAATGGTTGCAATCAGCCACACACAAATAAAAATAAAGTGGCCATTGCATGGAAAATAATCACACAAAATACAAGTTTACCTCACTTCAAAGAGCATATGGTCACACTTTTTAACACCCACGACCACATTTGGCATAATTTTATGTGACCAAAGCCCACAACAAGACACTCATTGTGTTTATAAATGGTTGCAATCAGCCACACACAAATAAAAAAAGTGGTCATTGCAAGGAAAATAGTCAGACAAAATACAAGTTTACCTCACTTAAAAGAGCATATATGGTCACACCTTTTAGCACCTACGTGCACATTTGACATAATGTGACCAAAGCCCACAACAAGACACTCGTTGTGTTTACAAATGGTTGCAATCAGCCACACACAAATTATAATAAAGTGGCGATTGCATAGAAAATAGTCACACAAAATACAAGCGACCTCACTTAAAAGAGCGTAGGGTCACACTTTTTAACACCTACGGCCACATTTGACATAACTTTATGTGACCAAAGCCCACAACAAGACACTCGTTGTTTGACCAATTGGTTGCAATCAGCCACACACAAATAAAAATAAAGTGGCCATTGCATGAAAAATAGTCACACAAAATACAAGTTTACCTCACTTCAAATAGCATATGGTCACACTTTTTAACACCAACGACCACATTTGGTATAATTTTATCGGACCAAAGCCCACACCAAGACACTCGTTGTGTGACCAAATGGTTGCAATCAGCCACACACATAAAAAATAAAGTGGCCCATTGCAAAGAACAATAGTCACACAAAATACAAGTTTACCTCACTTAAAAGAGCATATGGTCATACTTTATAACACCTACGTCCACATTTGACATAATTTATGTGACCAAAGCCCACAACAAGACAGTCGTTGGGTTTCCAAATGGTTTCAATCAGCCACACAGAAATAAAATTAATGAGGCCATTGCATGGAAAATAGTCACACAAAATACAAGTTTACCTCACTTCAAATAGCATATGGTCACACTTTTTAACACCAACGGCCATATTTGGTATAATTTTATCGGACCAAAGCCCACAACAAGACACTCGTTGTGTGACCAAATGGTTTCAACTAGCTACACACACACATAAAAATAAAGTGGTCTTTGCATGGACAATAGTCACACAAAATACAAGTTTACCTTTCTTAAAAGAGGATATTGTCACACTTTTTAACACCTACGACCACATTTGACATAGTTTTATGTGACCAAAGCCCACAACAAGAGATTCGTTGTGTGTTCAAATGGTTGCAATCAGCCACACACAAATAAAAATAAAGTGGCCATTGCAAAGAAAATAGTCACACAAAATACAAATTTACCTCACTTAAAAGAGCATATGGTCATACTTTATAACACCTATGTCCACATTTGACATAATTTATGTGACCAAAGGCCACAACAAGACAGTCGTTGGGTTTCCAAATGGTTTCAATCAGCCACACAGAAATAAAATTAATGTGGCCATTGCATGGAAAATAGTCACACAAAATACAAGTTTACCTCCCTTCAAAGAGCATATGGTCACACTTTTTATCACCAACGTCCACATTTGACATAATTTATGTGACCAAAGAACACAACAAGACACTCGTTGTGTTTATAAATGGTTGCAATCAGCCACACACAAATAAAAATTAAGTGGCCATTGCATGGAAAATAGTCACACAAAATACAAGTTTACCTCACTGAAAAGAGCATATGGTCACACTTTTTATCACCTACGTCCACATTTGACATAATTTATGTGACCAAAGCCCACAACAAGACACTCTTTGTGTTTACAAATGGTTGCAATCAGCCACACACAAATAAAAATAAAGTGGCCATTGCATGGAAAATAATCACAAAAAATACAAGTTTACCTCACTTCAAAGAGCATATGGTCAAAGTTTTTAACACCTACGGCCACATTTGGCATAATTTTATGTGGCCAAAACCCACAACAAGAAACTCGTTGTGTGTCCAAATGGCTACAATCAGCCACACACAAATTAAATTAAAGTGGTCATTGCAAGGAAAATAGTCAGACAAAATACAAGATTACCTCACTTAAAAGAGCATATGGTCACACCTTTTAGCACCTACGTGCACATTTGACATAATTTTTGTGACCAAAGCCCACAACAAGACACTCGTTGTGTTTACAAATGGTTGCAATCAACCACACACAAATTATAATAAAGTGGCGATTGCATAGAAAATAGTCACACAAAATACAAGCGACCTCACTTAAAAGAGCGTAGGGTCACACTTTTTAACACCTACGGCCACATTTGACATAACTTTATGTGACCAAAGCCCACAACAAGACACTCGTTGTTTGACCAATTGGTTGCAATCAGCCACACACAAATAAAAATAAAGTGGCCATTGCATGAAAAATAGTCACACAAAATACAAGTTTACCTCACTTCAAATAGCATATGGTCACACTTTTTAACACCAACGACCACATTTGGTATAATTTTATCGGACCAAAGCCCACACCAAGACACTCGTTGTGTGACCAAATGGTTGCGATCAGCCACACACAAATAAAAATAAAGTGGCCATTGCAAAGAATATAGTCACACAAAATACAAGTTTACCTCACTTAAAAGAGCATATGGTCATACTTTATAACACCTACGTCCACATTTGACATAATTTATGTGACCAAAGCCCACAACAAGACAGTCGTTGGGTTTCCAAATGGTTTCAATCAGCGACACAGAAATAAAATTAATGAGGCCATTGCATGGAAAATAGTCACACAAAATACAAGTTTACCTCACTTCAAATAGCATATGGTCACACTTTTTAACACCAACAGCCATATTTGGTATAATTTTATCGGAACAAAGCCCACAACAAGACACTCGTTGTGTGACCAAATGGTTTCAACTAGCTACACACACACATAAAAACAAAGTGGTCTTTGCATGGACAATAGTCACACAAAGTACAAGTTTACCTTTCTTAAAAGAGGATATTGTCACACTTTTTAACACCTACGACCACATTTGACATAGTTTTATGTGACCAAAGCCCACAACAAGAGATTCGTTGTGTGTTCAAATGGTTGCAATCAGCCACACACAAATAAAAATAAAGTGGCCATTGCATGGAAAATAATCACACAAAATACAAGTTTACCTCACTTCAAAGAGCATATGGTCAAAGTTTTTAACACCTACGGCCACATTTGGCATAATTTTATGTGGCCAAAACCCACAACAAGAAACTCGTTGTGTGTCCAAATGGCTACAATCAGCCACACACAAATTAAATTAAAGTGGTCATTGCAAGGAAAATAGTCAGACAAAATACAAGATTACCTCACTTAAAAGAGCATATGGTCACACCTTTTAGCACCTACGTGCACATTTGACATAATTTTTGTGACCAAAGCCCACAACAAGACACTCGTTGTGTTTACAAATGGTTGCAATCAACCACACACAAATTATAATAAAGTGGCGATTGCATAGAAAATAGTCACACAAAATACATGCGACCTCACTTAAAAGAGCGTAGGGTCACACTTTTTAACACCTACGGCCACATTTGACATAACTTTATGTGACCAAAGCCCACAACAAGACACTCGTTGTTTGACCAATTGGTTGCAATCAGCCACACACAAATAAAAATAAAGTGGCCATTGCGTGGAAAATAGTCACACAAAATACAAGTTTACCTCACTTCAAATAGCATATGGTCACACTTTTTAACACCAACGACCACATTTGGTATAATTTTATCGGACCAAAGCCCACACCAAGACACTCGTTGTGTGACCAAATGGTTGCGATCAGCCACACACAAATAAAAATAAAGTGGCCATTGCAAAGAATATAGTCACACAAAATACAAGTTTACCTCACTTAAAAGAGCATATGGTCATACTTTATAACACCTACGTCCACATTTGACATAATTTATGTGACCAAAGCCCACAACAAGACAGTCGTTGGGTTTCCAAATGGTTTCAATCAGCGACACAGAAATAAAATTAATGAGGCCATTGCATGGAAAATAGTCACACAAAATACAAGTTTACCTCACTTCAAATAGCATATGGTCACACTTTTTAACACCAACAGCCATATTTGGTATAATTTTATCGGAACAAAGCCCACAACAAGACACTCGTTGTGTGACCAAATGGTTTCAACTAGCTACACACACACATAAAAATAAAGTGGTCATTGCATGGACAATAGTCACACAAAATACAAGTTTACCTTTCTTAAAAGAGCATATTGTCACACTTTTTAACACCT
>JAANYP010006844.1:0-10578 GCA_020465985.1 Centrapalus pauciflorus | reverse complement strand
TGTGTGTGTGTGTGTGTGTGTGTGTGTGTGTGTGTGTGGGTGTGTGTGTGTGTGTGTGTGTGTATGTGGACAGCAACCAATACACAAGCTAAATATATATACATATATAAAGATAAAGATACAAAAGTGCAACAACTATTTAAATTCATTGTTGTTAAACATATTGAAAATATATGAGCATATATGTGTGCGAAGTGTGTAGCTTTTATATATCCACATATAAGTATTGAATTAAATTCAGAATGAACATGTGCATATGTGTGATCTGATATTTGACTAGCAGCCCCTTAACATCTTATTTTAATTTGATCGAGTTACTTTTGAATGTGTGATTTATAAGTTTGTTACGGAAAGAGGGCAATAAGTATAGGTTTATGTGTAATAAACCCAAGACCTTTTGAGATTATTATTTACAAAGAATACAAGTAAAAGAAAGATTCTAATAAAATTAAGGAGATTAAAGACCAACAAACGAACATTGAATTTATTATTCAAATGATTCAAGAGCTAATAAATATCAGAACTGATATTTATAACAGATTGAGCAACAAGATGGCGAGCATCTGAAAGTCTGACATAAGTCAGTTAGTGGTTCTTATCCACTATAGATTGTGAGCAACAGAGCCAGAGCTAGAAAGCGCAATTAACCAGTAACTGTGAGTTGTAGATTTCACTTTAACTGCATATTATGTGAATTGAGACTTTTGTTGCTTTATCCTGATTTATTTGATATTCTGATCTTGAGCTTATTGAGATATTGTGATAGTATATTTACTATGATTTGTTGAGCTGAGTACTTCTTCTTCTAGATTCGATTCTTTGATGAGTCATTTGATTGTTAAGCTTAACACCACCACTATTGCTCAGTGTTGGGTTAATGTTAAGCTTATGATGTGCTGATTTACGTGATGAAAGCACAGAGGGTAGCTAGAGCTGAGCATTCCGATGATATCCATATAGAGTTTTTACTGGTAGCTAGCCTAGTATGTGGCTGATCCCCACTAAAGATGCGTGTGTATGGATTATCATCATCCGAGCATTCCTTATGAATTTGTCTAAAAGTCTCAAGAGCAACAACAGTTTTTATAACTGGGAGCTGAGCAAAAGTCGCGCATCAAAAGAGCATTAATTGGCCAATGACCCTTTCGAGATTGAGCTGTGCATGAGCCTAGTGCAGTGCATATAGAGCTAAGCCGTGCATGAGCCGAGTGCAGTGCATGTGCTTCCGCGTTCATAATTGCATGTTAAATGTGAAATTCTACATTCTCACTAAGAAATTAAGCTTACCCGTTGTTGCATTATTTTTCAGGTAAAGGCAAAGGATTGGCTGGACCTAGTTCTTAGGTCGGGACTTGAAAGAGCTTGAAGTGCATTAGAACCCGTTTCAACACCTTGGTATTTGGCTGATGATAGAGCTTTGGGGTTCGGGTCTAGTTTATATTATGTGATTTGATGTAATAGTCTAGATATTTGTACCTTGCAACTTAAATTCTGTCTCTGTTTGTAATTAACTTTTATTCCGCAATTGTTAATTTTATCTTAGTTTCCTGATTGATATTGCATTGCTACTGGGCCTAGACTTAAGACCTTTGAGAAATCGGAGGGTCTTACAGGATGGTATCAGAGCAATAGTTTGAGTGAATCATTGTATTACGTGTAATACATGATCTCAAACTTGTGCAATGCTATAGTATCAATTATGACAGGATGGCTTGAACTAAGATAGGTTTCAGAGACTAGTAGGATGGGGCATGAAAGGGTACAATGTGCTAGGCTAATGATCTAAATGCTTAGTGATTTGTATTTTAGAGCTATGTCAGGAGAAGGTGGACCATCAGGTGGCATGACCCCAGAGCAAGTCCTGGAAATGATGCAACAACTAATAACCCAGAATAATGAGCAACAAAACAAGTTTATGCTAGAGCAAATTGAATCGATAAAGAAAACTGAAAAGAGAAATAAAAATAAAAAGAAGCAAACTGAACAGTCAAGCGAATCAGATTCAGATAATGAGCATGTCAATAAACGAGCTGTGCAGCCAAAAGGCTGTAGATTCAAAGATTTCAAAGCGAGTGGTGCCATGACGTTTGAAGGCACAGTAAATCCAATACAAGCGTTAGATTGGATCAGTCATACTGAAGAGATCTTCAGTATCTCAGAATGTCTGGACAGCAATAGAGTTAAGTTTGCTACAGCATTATTCGTTGGAGCTGCTAGAGCCTGGTGGAAAACACAAAGAAGCATCTATGGTGAGGAAACAATTACGACATTAGACTGGGAACAGTTCTTGGAGATGTTCAACGCCAAATACTGTCCAACGGACAAACAAGACGAACTTAAGATGCAGTTAATGCAATTAAAGCAAGGAACTAAGACCGTTGATGAATACGAGCATGAGTTCTCTAGACTTTGCGGCTACTCGTCATATCAAGTAGCAACAGAAGAGCGTAAGATAAACCGATTCAGATTAGGTCTGAATCCAATATATAGAAGACAAATGAGTAGCATAAGATTCACGACGTATCTCAGCATAGTGGAAGCAGCAAGGATGGTGGAGCGGGAATTCACAGATTCGAGTTGTGAACCCGTTATGATGGCTATAAGTCCTACATGTCCATCTCCACCTAAGAGACAGAAATCTAGTAGATTCTTTGGTTCATCAAAGTCCAGTCAGCAGCAGTCACAAGCATCCTCTACACCTCAGAAGACTAGAGCTTATTCCATACAGTCAGGAGCACGATCGTGCAAACGATGTAACAAAATTCATAGCGGACGCTGCAACCCTAGTGATGTGACGTGTTACACTCGCAATCGGATTGGACATGGAAGCGATGAGTGCCCAGAAAGAAATGACGTATGCTACAACTGTGGTGAGCGTGGACATTATGCCAAGCATTGCCCAAATGCACGCATGCTTATCACTCCTGAACAACCAGTTGGCAGAGCACTTCAACAGAGTACTACAATGATACCTACAGCTAAGGCGCGAGCTTTCCATATAACTGCTGAGGATGCTGAGGGTACACCAGAGACGCCAAAAGACCCTAATGGTAAATAATAATAAGTGTCTAATATGATAAAATGATGTAATTCCGTTATAATCTGAATTTCAATTCCAAGATAAGTATTGAGTAAACTGTATAACTCTGTCATCGATAGTGAATAAGCGGATGACATATGGGTTGTATCAGTTGAAGTTACGATACAAATACATTTCCAATCAGAAATTATACCTATAAATAATATAGGTATTGTAATCTGAATCGTGTATGATTCAGAAGCTCTAAGAAACCAAAATCTAATCCTAAGCACAAGCTACTTCGTAAATCCTTGTAATCTGAATGATTACAGCGTGTCTTATAATGAGACAGAGGTAGAAGTTGCTGATCCAATAAAATCAATGAGAAGATGATCCTTTGAACCAAATTGTCAAGCACCGAAAGACAACTTGAATAGAAATCAAAGAAGTCAGAGGCACAAAGCGAGAGTGATAAAGAAATAGATTGAGATTTTGTAAAGCGATTAGCCATGAATGGCTAATGAAAAGCCGTTAAAGAGCCAAAATAAATGTAAGAATGGATTCTCACTATGTCGACGCGAGACTAGTGAGATATCTAATATGGAATTCCTATTCCACCTAACTGTGCATAAAATAAAAAGCTTATGCCAAAAGAGTAAAGTAATCTGAAATTCATAGATTCACCAATGAAAGTCAAACATAAGTTTGTACACATGATTAAATGGAATTCTTATTCCATTTGCTTGTCAGTGCAAAGAAATTGCAAGTCTTCACAACAAGTCAGCGCTAATCAGAAATAGTTAAGTGATTGATGGTGATGACATCATCCATAAATGAAGTACTTCCTAAAGTACAGATATCAGACTCTCAAAAGCTCTACAGCTAGTTCCAAAGGAAAATAAAAGAGAGATTTGAGTTAATTAATGTATTGAATTGCTACCCAAATTGATTGAAGCATATTTTAAATCTCAAAAATCCATAAAGTGGATATATAAATGAAAATTCTGCAATAATACAGATGAAATATTTAAAAAGCCATAATTGGCTCAAGAGCAAAAGAAAGAAATATATGAGCTAACTCATGAATTGAGTTATTGTCTGAATTGATTAAGGCAAAAAGCTCATATTTATTAAGAGTATAAATAATAAATCAGAACTTCTAAAATGATCAAACAGCAAAGTATTGAATCAAATATGAACTCTGAAAAGAAAAATTTAATTTCTTGTGCTTGAGAATCTCAAAGAAATAAAAGATATGAAATACGGATGGTGCTCGTTCAGTGGAAACACCACAAAAGTTCGTATCAGTCTTGGGAATCAGGATATCATAAAAGCTACCTGCCCAAGTCTGTTCGAACATATCTAACTTCGGGGACGAAGTTTGTGCGTAGTGGAGCCCATTCTGTAACAATCCAACTTTTAGTTCAACAAAAATCTGATCATTGAACCAATAATGTAATATTATTACATTATTTTGAATTATAATTTAATTAAGTTTTTGAAATATTTAATTAAATTATATAAATATTTAAAATATGAATTATGAATTAATAAATTATTAAGATAATTAAATGAAAGATATATAAGATACGAAATTAATAATGGGTTAAGTAGCAAACGTAACTAGTCAAAATATATAAATGGAATATAATTCATAAAATCATATTTCACTCTCTCTCTCTAGACTCTCTCTCTCTAAGACTTTCTCTCTCTACTCTCTCTCTACATACTATTATCATCTGTATCTTCATCTTCTTCTTCACAAATTCATCAAGAGCATCAAAACCATTAATCAAAATTCTTGCAACCAAATCCAAGAAATCAAGAAAAAGGAATCATCAAGCAACAAACTTTCAAGATTATTACAAGATTTGAAGGTAACTTTCATTCTTAATTGTACTTGAATGTGAGATGAATACCCACGGTTTCCTGGGAAATTTTGTATGAGTTTATAACTTCAAAACATGAAATTAAATCCATGCATGTAAATAGTAAGGGATGAATTGAATCTAAAATTAATTTAAAGGTTTAATTCTGAGTTTAAAATGATGTTCTATCTTGATTGTTCATTTTATAGTTTATGTTGCTGAAAAAGAAACGGCCAAGAAGGTCCTTGGACCTTCGGCCAGGATTTAGATGTATTCGTATACATTGTTCATAATTTAGAAGCAAAGGGGTACCGAAACCTTAGTGGTTTCGGTAATATTGAAATCGTGCTGGAAGTACAGAAACCTTTATGATAGTACCGAAACCATATCCTCAATACCGAAACAAAGCAAAACCAGCAGCAACTTCCTCTTCCTTTTTCACATAATCTCGGATATATATATATATGTGTGTGTGTGTGTGTGTGTGTGTGTGTGTGTGTGTGTGTGTGTGTGTGTGTGTGTGTGTGGACAGCAACCAATACACAAGCTAAATATATATACATATATAAAGATAAAGATACAAAAGTGCAACAACTATTTAAATTCATTGTTGTTAAACATATTGAAAATATATGAGCATATATGTGTGTGAAGTGTGTAGCTTTTATATATCCACATATAAGTATTGAATTAAATTCAGAATGAACATGTGCATATGTGTGATTTGATATTTGACTAGCAGCCCCTTAACATCTTATTTTAATTTGATCGAGTTACTTTTGAATGTATGATTTTTAAGTTTGTTATAGAAAGAGGGCAATAAGTATAGGTTTATGTGTAATAAACACAAGACCTTTTGAGATTATTATTTACAAATAATACAAGTAAAAGAAAGATTCTAATACAATTAAGGAGATTAAAGACCAACAAACGAACATTGAATTTATTTTTCAAATGATTCAAGAGCTAATAAATATCAGAACTGATATTTATAACAGATTGAGCAACAAGATGGCGAGCATCTGAAAGTCTGACATAAGTCAGTTAGTGGTTCTTATCCACTACAGATTGTGAGCAACAAAGCCAGAGCTAGAAAGCACAAGTAACCAGTAACTGTGAGTTGTAGATTTCACTTTAACTGCATATTATGTGAATTGAGACTTTTGTTGCTTTATCCTGATTTATTTGATATTCTGATCTTGAGCTTATTGAGATATTGTCATAGTATATTTACTATGATTTGTTGAGCTGAGTACTTCTTCTTCTAGATTCGATTCTTTGATGAGTCATTTGATTGTTAAGCTTAACACCACCACTATTGCTCAGTGTTGGGTTAATGTTAAGCTTATGATGTGCTGATTTACGTGATGAAAGCACAGAGGGTAGCTAGAGCTGAGCATTCCGATGATATCCATATAGAGCTTTTACTGGTAGCTAGCCCAGTATGTGGCTGATCCCCACTAAAGATGCGTGTGTATGGATTATCATCATCCGAGCATTCCTTATGAATTTGTCTAAAAGTCTCAAGAGCAACAACAGTTTTTATAACTGGGAGCTGAGCAAAAGTCGCGCATCAAAAGAGCATTAATTGGCCAATGACCCTTTCGAGATTGAGCTGTGCATGAGCCTAGTGCAGTGCATATAGAGCTAAGCCGTGCATGAGCCGAGTGCAGTGCATGTGCTTCCGCGTTCATAATTGCATGTTAAATGTGAAATTCTACATTCTCACTAAGAAATTAAGCTTACCCGTTGTTGCATTATTTTTCAGGTAAAGGCAAAGGATTGGCTGGACCTAGTTCTTAGGTCGGGACTTGAAAGAGCTTGAAGTGCATTAGAACCCGTTTCAACACCTTGGTATTTGGCTGATGATAGAGCTTTGGGGTTCGGGTCTAGTTTATATTATGTGATTTGATGTAATAGTCTAGATATTTGTACCTTGCAACTTAAATTCTGTCTCTGTTTGTAATTAACTTTTATTCCGCAATTGTTAATTTTATCTTAGTTTCCTGATTGATATTGCATTGCTACTGGGCCTAGACTTAAGACCTTTGAGAAATCGGAGGGTCTTATAGTCAATATCCATGGAACAACTGATTTCATCCAGAAATATTCCAAGGGATTCATATTGGGGCCTGCTGAGTTACTGAACAATTCCGAGACTCATATTTGAGTCTCGGACTGCACACACACACAAACACTGGTCGCTGCCTTCACAGCATACACACATGCATGTTCTATTTTTTAGATTATATTGCAGAATTAAATGGACAAATGGCGAATTTGGATGTTCAATTAATCAACAAATCCCATCCAGTAACTCAGATTTAAAGGGACAAATGGTTTGGGTTCTTCTGAAACTTCTAAAAAGGAGGCAAAACCTTCTGAGAAAGTAGAGGAGCTACTAATGAAAGGTAAAATCATTCTTACTAAAACATGTTACACTATGACAATTTTGTCAATATTTTGTTGTGTTTTTGTGATTTGGGGACTAATGATTGTGTGTGCTTCGATCATTGTACATGTTTTAGAAACATTATTAGTAATGGCTTTTTAGTAGCTTATTGCTCAGATCAATGGACCTGATGAAACCTAATTTTCATCTTCCAAGCTGATTTGATAATTTATGTTTTAAAGCTAAAAGTGTGCTCTCCTCCCCATGACTTTACACTCGATTGTAGTAGGTATGATGTTCAAGTATTGCACTGGTAAACCATAAAGATCAACTCAAAAAACTATAAAACAACATGATTTAGATATCCATTCATGTAATTGCTACTAAAATTATATTTATAGATGTTTGTATTTGATTTTGTACAATTGGTTTACCTAAAGATAATTATATAAAATTTAGCTATTTTGTGGTGTTTGATAATATTAGAAGTCTAAAACAACCATTTAGCAAGGAGGAAGAAGATGGTTGCTCATGAAGTCAAACAAATAATTTCCTCTTCAAAGTGAGTCATAAGGATATATATATATATATATACACACACACACACACATATATATGACTTTTATTAAAAATTTTCATCTTTAATTCAAGTTGTTAAAGTTTTCGGCATTTTTTAACATAGTTCTGGTAGAAATGTGAAGCATGGAAATGTTTTAACCCTTCCTCACAAATACTTTTGCGATTGCATCAGGCCGATACCGCCTCCGCATTTGTTGTTAACCAGATTGGCTTAAGCACCACAAACCAAGGTAGCAGTCATGCTCTTTCATCATAAATGTACCCTTCGATAGCTACTCTCATCCTTTGTTCCTTGCTCTCAGAATCATTAAGCACATTCTTTTGAATGAGTTCTTTTTAGATTTTTGAGGTCAACTTTAAGAAATTAGTTTTTTTCTCGAAAAATCTATATTGTTGGTAAAATGACTTCATAGAAAATTTTTCATATCCTTTTGTTTTACTGATTAAAGTCGATTCTTCAGTCTCAGTATCTCAGTATCTCAGATCATTAAACAAGGTATGTGTAGATATTGATGCAATTTTGAAAACTACATTTATGTGTAAGTTATTCAAACACGAAACGTTTCTGTTAATATGTTATATGTTTATTCTTCAGTTAGGTTCTGCCTACCAGGTGGTCTTGCAAAAGGGTATCAACCATCTGGGATCTCATAATTTGCCTATCAAAACCAAGGCCTGTTTTCGGACCATTCAATGAATTATGCTTCTGGTGGTAGACTTTGGATTGAAAATGACAGTCACAATTCAAGGGAGAAGTCGTACTTAAATGGAGAATGAAGAACTAACACATTAAGAGGCGTTGTTTTCTTCAAGGTTTAGATCTAGCAAAAGTTCTAGATGATTCTGGTTCGGCGATCGTGTGGCTAACATTTTGGGAGCTATCATGGGATCCAATTTGCTTCTATGTAACATCAATGCGTTTCATGATGTGATATGCATTCTTCATGAGAATAATTCATCGTTTGAAGTGATATGTGTTCTTCATGAGAATAATCCATAGAAAACTTATCTAATCACTCTTTAATTTGATCATAAATATATTTAGTTAAGTCTCTAAAATACAATTTTGTTTTCATTAACTCTTGTTAATAATATAATTAGGAGCGGGTTTGATAATGCAAATTGCAAAGTTAATGGGATGATATCAGATTTTTTTTGTTTCTTTTTTTGGTTTTTTAATTGATTTTGTGGAAACATTTAGAAAGATTAAAGAATTTATAGCCAAAAGGAGTAAAAATACTAATAGCCTTGGAACCGTGTTGACTGGACCATTTTAAGATTTTTATTTTCTTCCAAAACGTGAAAGTGTGCGTATCTTATCTATCAATTTATGTATGTTGTAACTTGTAATGTCAAGAAACAAATGAATATTTAATATTGCATGGAGCAAGGTTCAACCTTAGACGGTAAAATGACTTGAAAATTTCAAAGAAGGTTTACCTTGTTTTTAGAATAAGTTCATAGGAGACCCTAGGTATCAAAAATTCTAATTATATTTTTACCAATATCAATTGATCATTATATAACTAATTAGGTGACCCTTGGTATCCAACTAATATTCGTTATTTACTTTTAAGTTTCAATGTATTTGAATTTTGTTACTCAGTTATACAGTTTAGCCACTTTAACCTATTATTTTATGTATGTCTTAAATTCATATATTGACATTCAAATGTAAGTATAATATTTATTGTATGATATTTAAAGATAGCTTGTTGTCGATAATATTTTCAATTATCTTTCAAAAAGGACGTCTTGCTAACGAATATGTAACCAAATAGAAACTAAGCGAAGACGAGAAGAGTGATGAACTATGTGAGCAAGCGCTATATGATTAGTAAAAGCTAAGGGAAGACGAGAAGGGTGATATACTATGTGAGTAAGTGGTATATATTATTGATTGGACATAATTTGTTGACGCCGCCACTTTGCGCGGGTACAAGGCTATATATATATAGAGATGAGATCATTGCAGAACCTAAATTTAGTGTAGAACCGTAGAACCAATATCGTCCATAGATTAGATTAATCTAATGGTTTTGATTAAAACCATAAAGTTTAGAATTAGTGAAAAAAAGATTGGCAATAGATTAGAAATAGCAAAAAGATTGGCATTAGTAAAATAAATATTCTTTTTCTTTAAATTAAAATAACATTAATATGATTAATTGTTAAATCAAAAATATTATACCATAAAAACGAGAATTTTATACTCTTTAAAACGAGACCGGTCATGATATATTTTTTTCAAAAAAATTTTACGTGTTTATTTTTCGTAAAAAAAAATTACCCTGACCACCATGCAATGTAGCATGGCCGGTATCATTTAATGTCGAATGACCACTTGATATCGTATATTCAACGTCGATGCAACACTGCATGTACATTCAAAATTAACAGAACCAAAATAATGGTCAAAATCAGTAGTCAAAAGTTGGTTGATTTAATGAGAACAGTAATGACATATTTTTTTGAAAAAATTTTACATGTTTATTTTTCGTAAAAAAAAAATTACCCAGACCATGATGCAATGTAGCATGACCGATATAATTCAATGTCGAATGAACACTTGATGTCGTATATCCAACGTCGATGCAACAGTGCATGTACATTCAAAATTAACAGAACCAAAATAATGGTCAAAATTAGTAGTCAAAAGTTGGTTGATTTAATGAGAATAGTAATGATATATTTTTTTCGAAAAAATTTAACGTGTTTAT
>JAANYP010006843.1:602500-805052 GCA_020465985.1 Centrapalus pauciflorus | reverse complement strand
CTCCCCCTGAGCTTGTAGATTCTTCATTAACTGCTCAATAAGGGAGCGCATCGACCTTATCTCTGCTGACTGATCACAAACAAAGGCTTTTAGCTCTAAGTTCTGTTGCTGAACTGTGTCCACAATCTTTTTTAGATCGGCATTATGAGTCTGAATCTCGCCGACTGCCTTTGTTAGGCCTAAGATTTGGATATTTTGGAAATCGACTCGCGCTTTTAGCTGCTGAAACCTTTGATTGTCTGTGTATGAGGATGAGGTTGATGGGATGGACTGTAACGGAGTAGGAAGTATTGGCGATGGAATATATGGTTCATCGCAAGGTGGTGGTGGTGGAGTGGTGGTTTGAGGTTCTTGTTCTTGAGGTTGAGGGTTTTGAGATTGAGAAGTTTCTGGTTGATCTGCGGAGACTGACGAGGATCCTTGCATGAACCTGTGACGTTTGGCCCGTTGCCTCGTCACAAGTTGAGAAACTTCGTCTTCTTCGAAATCAGACTCCTCCGATTCCCTGTCCCATAGCCTCCTAGAACCACGTTCATTAATAATCAGTCGCGAACCATAAGTTCCAATCTGAACTTCAGGAACGGCAGACCTTGACTCTGGAGCTTCAACTTCTACCTCCTCCATCTCTTCTGACTCAGTTGCTGAAGATGACGAAACGTCATCAGCCTGCTCTGGCTCATAATTCTCAACATCCCTCAGCACATCTTCTTCTCCTTCTGGAGGCTCAAGTAATTCTCCCACTAATGCAGCAGCTATATCTTCATTTGCATGTGGACCCGCCTCCCAAATTTCATTTAACGTTTGGCACAATTGATCAGCTTCATTTGGGACAGATGACGGCCCGGCTTCCTGCATTTCTGGTTGCTGACTCGAAGAAGGCCTAGACGCCTGAGACTGACTTGTAGTATCTCTTTGTCTTCGCCTTGGATCTCGGGGACGAACACGAAGCTGTTGTTGTTGTGGACGTTGCGGTTGTTGTTGTGGTTGTTGTTGTTGCTGACGAGGCTGAACTTCTACTTCACATGCCCAGTTGGCATTATTAGGTGCCACAAAGTTCCTGTCTAAGACAGCTCCAAACAACGGACGAGCAACAGGAACAGCCAATCTTCCTCGGTGTGAGGAACAATCAGCAAATATGCGTTTCTCCATTACATTCACGCTCAAAGAATCATTTGATTGTGGCAGACTTGGCAAAAAGTGGCGTATCAACATCATCACGAACCTCGGATACAAAAGGAACCTTTCTCTCTCAGGAGCCGTGATTTGATGGATAAATTCCGAGAAAATCAGCTGCGAGAAACTAAACTTCTTATTGTATACCATCGCGATCATTGCTGATTGGATTTTTGATACTATATAATCAAAACCAGCTTTCTTAGGCGCAAAACAGACCATGAAGACATGCACCAAGAATCTCCATTGCCCAATCAGGCCACTCTTCATGTATGACGACTTTGTTACATCTAGACTGTAACCCATTCGTTGAAAAGCCGCTTCCCTAATACTTAGTGGAAAGTCAATAGGCCCAGACTCCTCTTCCTCAGATCCTAGCTGCAACACTTGACGCAGCATATCGGCAGAGAATACCAACGGTTGCCCTGCGATCCTTGTTCTCAGCACTGTCGGGGTGACAGAGCAGTCAACTTGTAAGTGATCATAGAACTGCCGCACATATGAGATTACAATCGGAATGTTCTGAAACAAAGCGTAGCTAATTCTGGATTCAGCTAAGAAGTCCAACACTTCACGAAAACCCTGCGCCTCAGGGATATTATTATCTGGATTAAGAACCATATTGTGCTTGGGAACAAAAGCATGAAGCGCCATATCTGCACAATACTTAAAATTGTTAGATTATTATTAAAAATCAATAAACTTGTTTAAATTCAAATTTGTTTTATCTTGTATTTGATTAAATACAAAATCTAACACAATTAAATTTCCACAAGTTTAATAAAATTTAAATTCAACAAAATAAATGAAGTACAGATTCGAGAGTAACAGATTCGAAGTGCCCATATTCGAATGTAATGGACAGATTCGAATATACCCTATTCGAGTCTGATGGACAGATTCGAATATCTGGTCATCTCGAATCTATTGATAGATTCGAGAAACCCATGATCAGATTCGAATGTCCGTTATGAGATTCGAAAGGCCGACACCCCCCTTTTTCAACAAAAATCCAAGATTTTAACCATTTTGAACTAGGTAAATCACATATTTTAGTTCAACTAAGTTCTAATCACTGATTTATGCCTTTAATTTGATATTTTATAGGTCCTAACTTAGTTATTTATGAATAACCCTATTTTGACCAATAAAACATCAAAATGTGATGTTTAAGCCCAAATTTGTATATGAAACCACCAAAATCTTGTACAATCATGTTGCTTATACCTAGATTTGAAAGTAGAATCGACCACAAAAGCTTTAGAATCGACGAAATGTCGTTTAGTGGAAATACGATAGACTCGAGATTAGATTCGAAATCGCCACAGATAGATTCGAGAGTATAGATTCGACAACAGTAAAGTAATAAATGACTTCACTATTGACCTATATATACTAACTACCTTCGAGTCTATGCAATTTCGAGTCTACTGACAGATTCGAAGTATCTCACATTCGAGTCTGTCTTAGATTCGAAATTTCCAACACTTAGAAAAATTTCGGAAAATTTTGAAATAATTTCAACTTTTTCCAACTATTTTCTACTGTGTAGTGTAACCAGATAAACTATGCCAAATCTTTTACCCTAAGCTCAGATATTTCACGCATTGTATATTTTATCCAACTTTGAATGCACCCTCAGTAACTTTTGACCTTTTACCTAAGTAAAAACTAAACTATACTAAAATAAAATAAAATAAACTAAGGTAAGAATAAAATAAAATAAAATAAAATAAAATTTTGACTAAAAAATTTAATCTAGACTTAAATTATAAAAATAAATTTACAAGCTAAGCTAAATACCAAACAACATATTTTTGGTGAGTATAGTCTAAGAAAGGTTCAATCAGATAGCGATGTCTGATACTAACTTTCAGTACTTAAACTTTCACACTTAGGAATTTTTTGAATTCCTTTGATTGTTTGTCGTGACATACCCACTTAGCCGATTGTTGGTATTTTACCCTGTTAAACACTTTACATTTCGGAATATCCCTTGGCCTTTTTATTTATCAGGAAATTATCTTACGTGACTCAGACATAGACATACTTTTATGATCAAGGCACACAGACAAAATTCTAACTTGTTGGTATTTGCAAACTTTCTTTAAAAGACAAACATCGGACACAGGTCTGTATTCTCATACAACAAAGTGTCTTAGTTCGACTTAAGGTTTATTTTTAAAGTTAGCAGATAGCGGTGACAGGTCTGTACTGACGTACAACAAAGCGACATGTCTGCTAACCCGAATCTAAACAGAGACAACAGGTCTGTACTTACGTACAACAGAGTTGCATGTTTTCGACTCTCAGTTTTACATGATATTTCTATTCTTTCCATTTTCAGATGTATTTGATGTTGCCATACATCCCCAGAAAGTTTGCATACCTCATTTAGACTTAAAGTTTGTATGTCTTGTACATAAAAATTAAGACTGATTGGTCGTACATCTAGGTTAGTGACACGCTTGACTTTTTCTAGAATATTTTATTAGCCTTGAGATTCCCTATATGTATTATGCCTACCAACACATCAAACTAAATAAAGTATAACACTTAGGATTTAGTTGCATTATGTGTGAAAGCCTAAATACTTAGAGTCTGTAACGACGGTGCTAATTTTCGTCACTTTGAACCTATGTATCTAAGACTTAACTCCTTTTCTGATATTCTCTTTTTTTTTTGTATTTTTGTAATTTTCTCTCTTTTTTCTTTTGTTTTTCATAGCAAAACGCATTAAACTAAGCTAATCTACTAACTTACTAAAAATAGAAACTTACTAAAAATAGAAACTTTCCTAAATTAGAAACTTTCCTAAATTAGAAACTTTCCTAAATTAGCAGACTACAGTAAAAAGAAAGAAATATAACAACTATAAAAGAAAATAAAATACTACTAAGGTCAATTTACTCTGGGTTGCGCATTCCATTAAGTTGAATTAAATACTCAAATCGTGACTTATCAAACGCTTTGGTAAATAAATCAGCATTATTATCTTCAGTCGCCACCTTTACCAGTTTGATTAAATTCTTTTCAGCACAATCACGAATAAAATGATGCCTTATGTCTATGTGCTTTGTTTTACTGTGTTTAACTGGATTATTTGTTATAGCAATTGTTGATTGATTGTCTATCCTAATTGGAGTTTGAGTATAAGCCAAACCGTAATCCCGCAATTGTTGTTGTATCCACAAAACCTGTGAACAGCAACTACCAGCAGCTACATACTCGGCCTCGCACGTTGACACGGCTACCGATGTTTGTTTCTTGCATTGCCAGGATACCAGTCTCCCTCCGAGGAACTGACAACCTCCAGTTGTAGATTTGCGCGTCAAGCTGCATCCTCCGTAGTCAGAATCTGTGAACGCTTCCAACTCTAGATCTCCCTCCGCGTGATACCAAAGTCCCAGCTTCGGTTTCGACTTGAGGTATCGTAGAATCCGCTTCACAGCTTTCATATGCATCTCCTTCGGATTCGCTTGAAACCTTGCACAAATACAAACAGCAAACATAATATCAGGTCTTGAAGCAGTTAAATACATAAGTGACCCAATCATGGCCCGATATAAAGTCGGATCCACATCGGTATCACCATCAGTACCCGGCCCGAGATTGTGATTCACTTGAATCGGCGTGCTGAAGTGGGCAGTCAACTTTGTTCCTTCCATCCCAAACCGTTCCAATATGTCATAGACATACTTGGTCTGATGGGTCTGATGGATAAACATGCCTTCCTTCTTCTGGTCAACTTGTAACCCTAAAAAGAAATTCAACTCCCCCATAGCACTCATCTCGAACTTAGACTTCATCACCTTCTCGAAATCTTTGCACATCTGTTCGTCTGATGATCCAAAAATGATATCATCTACGTACACTTGTACCAAGATAAAATGATCTCCCTTTCTCTTCACAAATAGAGTACTATCTATCCTACCCCTCTCAAAGCCATTTTCTAAAAGATGGTTGGATAGAGTCTCATACCATGCCCTGGGTGCCTGATGTAATCCATAAAGAGCCTTATCTAATCGATATACTCTATCAGGATATTTAGGATCTGTAAACCCGGGCGGTTGTTCTACATACACCAACTCCTTCACTTTCCCATACAGGAAAGCACTCTTAACATCTAACTGATATACCTTAAATCCCTTGAAGGAGGCAAAAGCTAAAAACAACCTAATTGCTTCTAACCTTGCTACTGGTGCAAACACTTCGTTGTAATCGATTCCCTCCTCTTGGTTGAAACCCTTTACAACTAATCTCGCCTTGTTGCGCGTGACTATACCCCGATCATCTCTTTTGCACTTAAAAACCCATTTGGTTCCTATTGCAATTTCCCCTCGAGGTAACGGAACTAACTCCCACACTTCTAGTTTCCTAAATTGTGAAAGTTCTTCCTGCATCGCTTCAACCCAGGAGTTGTCCTTAAGTGCCATTTGCACATTTTTGGGCTCTACTTGCGATATGAAACACGAATATAGACATGTATGATATGCCTCGGAGTCGTTTATCATCGACAACAACACAGTGTTGTTATTTACACTACTCCGAGTCCTCACACCCTCGTTAGGATTTCCTATGATGCTATCTATAGGATGGTTCTTGTTAATCCTAGAGGTCTCTATTTCGTCTACCCTTAGATTATCTCCTAAGTTGGATCCTATTTCACCTAAAGGGGGAACAGGCTCAGCTTCCACATTCTCTTCCTCACGGACGTTTTCCTCAGAGGCAGAACTTGATGCTTGAGTCTGATTCTCAGTGTTAGGTTCTTCTGGATTAGCAACTTCTGGAGAACTATCTACAGTCGCAGTAGGGTCGGACGTAGATTCGAACGTGGTCCTTGGAAAAATATGGCCATCGTCATTTAGATGCAACGTCGCCATGTCTTTATCGATTGTACCTGCAATATCATCCAAAGGAATGTTAAATGACTCAAATAACTTATCATAGTCAAATATCCATTCCGGACCAGTTTGGGGTTCATGTGTATAACTTGTGACTTCAATATTATACACAATCTCCACAGTACCACTCTTTTTGTTAAAAACCCGTTTGTTTGGTGAGTTTGGCACATAACCTAGGAAGTATCCTTCGTCAGCCTTTTCACCAAACTTCGGTTGATGTTTTGTTCTTAAAAGTGTGCATGGTACTCCAAACGGTTCGAATCCAGTTAAGTTAGGTGGCCGTTTATTCAAAATTTCATAACATGTTTTGTTCAATGATTTGACTGTAAGGACTCTATTTAAAATATGGCACGCGGTATTCACTGCCTCCCCCCAAAACATGGTAGGAAGCTTTGAATCCGAAAGCATGGTCCTTGCAGCCTCAATCAAAGTTCTGTTTTTACGTTCGGCCACCCCATTCTGTTGAGGTTCATATGGTGCACTGAATTGATGCACGATGCCCTTTGATAGGCAATATACACCAATTACAGAGTTTTTAAATTCAGTCCCATTATCACTACGTAATATTTTAACCCTTGTTCCGTAGGAATTCTCCACTTGGTCTAAGAACCCGATGAGCTTTGTAGCCGTCTCGTCCTTCGTACCTAAAAAGAAAACCCATGAAAACCGTGAGTAATCGTCAGTGATAACTAAGCAAAACCAACTACCTCCTATACTCCTTTTGTTGATAGGGCCGAAAAGGTCCATATGCAACAAATCGAATGTCGAGGTTATGGAGTTCAGCTTCTTGGACTTGTGTGTCTTTTTATGTTGCTTGCCCTTCATGCACGGTAGACACTTATCCTCAAACTGAAAGCTCTTCAGAGGCACACCTTGCACCAAACCATTCTTCGTTATGTAGTTCATTTTCCTTAGGTGCAAGTGAGCCATGCGTCTGTGCCACAAAACCGATTCCGTCTCCGAAGCTTTTGATAGTAAGCAGATCGGACCCATCGAATTATCTGGCTTGTTCATGTCGAGCATGTACAAGTCATTCTTCCTTGGAGCCCGCATCAATATCCAATCTTCAGGTATTTTGAATCCCGGCTTTAGCACTAACGCCTCAGTGTCAGTAAATAACACCGAGTTCTTCTTATCACAGATTTGAGATACACTAATGAGATTATGAACCAATTTATCAACGTGATAAACTTGATCCAATGTAATCGTCCCATTAGTGACTTCTCCAGTTCCAGTGATATTTCCTCCTTTGTTGCCCGCGAATGATACAAATCCCCTATTACCCCCCTTGAAGTCTGTGAGAAGACTTCTTTCCCCCGTCATATGCCTGGAGCAACCACTGTCGACGAACCACTTGTTGTTTGGACCGGTAGTTATCTCCTGCACATGAAAGAAAATAGGTTAGTTATCACGGGGAACCCAAGCCATGACTGACTTGGTAATACCATTCTCGTCCACATACTTGAACTCTTTCAAGTACCCATCTCGCCTTTCAGGTGACTTGGGCCTTTGAACTGAATTCTGTTGTGGTGCCGAGTGATTTAGATTCACTCTTTGCCTTTGAGTAGGCATTTGTTGTGGTGCTCTAGAATAAGTCTTATTATATTGCATTTCAGACTGTGATCCCTGAGCTTTTACCGGAACATATTGTCTAACAGGAGTATGTGACCTAACTGGAGTGTGTGACCTGCTAGGTGTGGTGCTCCTATAGACTTGTTGAGGTGCTGACCTAGATTGATTAAAGACACGATTCGGTGAATTTGTCCTAACCACTTCTTTTGGTCCAACCTTAACCGGTGTTTGTTTCACAACAGGTTTTGGTGCGGCCTGCACAGTTTTCTCGGTAGGTTGAGAACTACTGCTGCTCGTCGCACTTGGTGAGGGCTTAACAGGTGTTGGATTCACTGTCTTAGGTGTAACATCAGCTTTCCTATTTGGACAGTGAGAAGCAACATGCCCTTTCTCGTGACATCTAAAGCAAGACATCTTATCCATGGACTTTTTGGTTGGTCCCTTAGATCTAGGTGTCTCACTAGTGTCTATTGCCTTTGGTACATCTACAGTGTCTGTCTCTTCGACCTGGTCAGCCCATGAAATTTTCTGTTTTCCTGCAGGTGTTTCACTGGAGGAAGACACAAATTTCACTTTCTTGACCTTGACCGTTGAGTCAGTCACCTTAGGTGTATTTTCAACTTTAGGCTCAGGTGTAGGTTCAGGTAGGTCCTCTAAAACTACTGACTTGTCAGTTTTCTCCTGAGGCTGAGGCACATAGTTATCATTGAAAGGTGGAGGAATTTCGTGAAAACCTAGACCTACAGGCTTCTTAGACTGTCTTTGGGCATCTAAGACTTTCCCTAGGTTTAGGCTCGAATTCCTAAACTTTTCCAGCTTGCTATTTGCCTCTGCTACCTTAACCTTGGTCTCAGCTAGCTCTATGTCCTTGTCTTTCAAACTTTTGGTCAAGGCCTCTACGTGCTCATACATAAGTTCTATCCTAACACACTGCTCACTCAGTTTGTCTTTTAGAACGATTACGTCTTGAGCATCAGCCTTAAGCTTTTCTTTTAAATCTTGTTTTATATCATTTAGGCTAGCATTTTCTATTTTTAAGTTTTCATTTTGAGCAGCTATGGTCTTATGTGAGTCTAAGACTAGATTTAACCTATCGTTAGAACTAACACATAAAGCACATAAATCACGAAATAGAGAATAAGAAAGACTAACCTTTGAGTTGTCAGATTCCACGTTGGCCATCTGAGCAGCAAACTCCAGCACGGTTTGATCATTCGCTTTCTCTACCCACATCGGACTGCTTTCCCTTGTGGTCTGCTCATCTTCATCACAACCATTCTCCGTAACTTCAGCCATGAAAGCTCTAGCGTTGGACTCCGGATGTGAACTCCAGTCATAGGAACCATCTAGCTGTCTGTCAGAAGTGACATTGGATATCAGACCCGCTAGATTGGGACTGACTTTGGTACTGTCCTTGATGCTGACTCTGCCCCTGGTATGTCTCTACCTTCGGTCTTTGACACTCCCTGGCGAAGTGTCCCAATCCCTGACAGTTGTAGCATTTCACCTTGGACTTATCAAATCCTATCCCCTTGTTGTTCATCTGTAGATTCCTCCCAGTTCTCTTTATGAATCTCTTAACCCGTTGGGTTACCATGGCCAGTTGCCATTTCAGATCCATTTCCTCTAAGTCATCAGGGTCGACCTGATCGTAATCTTCATCCCAAAGAGCCGGATCGTTGATCTTCCCTTGAACGCAATTTCCGTATGCGGCCACAAACGAAGCAAGCAGATTCAGATGTTCTTCCGCCGACTTTGCGCTCATTGGCATCTTCGAATAGCTCTGACTGGTCGATGCCTGTTGGACTTGAGGTTGCGGTTCTTCCGATCTTCCTAACCCTAAGAACGCGCGATTCAGTGAGTCTTCGGACTCTGGTGGCGATGACGTTTCTCCGGTGAAAAACGCTGTAGCACTCTTCTGATCAGCTGTCACTGATGATTTTGATGTCTTTCCAAAATACATCGCCGGATTTTGGACTTGCTCGTAATCAGTCTCAGCCTTTATCATTTCGAAGTGATATGCCCTCAACGTTCCCACGATGTCATCCAGTGATTGAGCATAGTATTTATCTTCATTCAGCTTAATCATTGCCACGTACATAGCCCATTTGACCGGTAGGGCATCAAGAAGCTTATTGTTCTTGTCAGTGTCAGAATACTCAATACCATGACTTTCAAGCTCTGTTATCAGATGATAAAATCGTGTGATAATATCATCCAACTGTTCATCCTTAAGAGCCTTGAAAATTGCAAACTGTTGGGTCAACAGCTCTGTACGCTTTCTTCGTACCCGTGGATTACCCTCACACCTTTTCTGAAGAGACTCCCAAAGTTCTTTCGACGTCCTTTGAGTCCGAAATGTGTGCAAGATATCTTGAGGTAACGCCATTCGGATAATAGAGAAAGCCTTGTTTTCAGCTTCAAACAGTTTCTTGTCATCCTCTTTCATCATTTGGTATGACAGAACCTTTTGACGGCCTTCAACCTCAGATACTGGTGGAATGTACCCTTCATCAATGCACACCCACATGCGCATGTCGTTGAATCGTACAAAATCCGTGAATCTATCCTTCCACCAGTAGTAATCCTCAACTTTCATCAGCTTAGGTGGTGCATTGGCCTTCCCAACTTCGTGATCCATTTCAAGGAATTTCTGAAGGTTTGACATCTTTTCTGAAAGAATTTGAATTGAACTTAATTAATTTAATTAGAAACTGATTTAAATTAACTTATTCGAATCTAGATAGATTCGAAACTAATTAATATTTAATCTTTTGAAATTAAATTCGATTAAGTCTTAAAAGTCAAGTAGATTCGAAATAATGTCAGATTCGAGGAACTCCCTAGATTCGAAGTGATGACAGATTCGAAGGACTCTATAGATTCGAAGTGATGACAGATTCGAAGGACTCTATAGATTCGAAGACCCTTAGAATCGAAGGCACAATAGAATCGAAATTCAGCAGAATCGAAGTCAGACTCGAAACAGTAACAAACTCGAAACAAACTCGAAACAATATAGACTCGAGATCCAATTCGAATGTATTAACAGATTCGACACACCACAGACTCGAAACTGACTGAAATTGACTCGATAGGAGCGTATTTTGGTTAGACTCGAAAAATAAAGTAAAACCCTAATTACCCCTATAGATTCGAGCGCCGCAAACTCGAAAAACGGCTAACACTTTGATTTTTTGACGTTTTACGGATTAAATCACTATTTTTCAAACGAAAAATAATGATTTCGACCAAAAACGTGAAAAACGACAAAGTGTTTCCCGAATATGAATTTGCTAAGCTCAAAAACACGTTTTTGAGAGAAAAACCGTCCAACTAGCGTCAAGAAACCTAGAATGTATCTGATGAACACGAAGAACACCACGAACACTCCGTAGGCTCTGATACCACTTGTAAGGTCTACCACTGACAGATCTATCTAGACGCGGACCCGTTAACGAGTGCGGAATCCTCGTTGACGGTCAGACGGACAACTCTCAACCAACGGAAACACGGAGACTATTAGACGCTGAACGAACGACACACGAACGATCCTACGTACTAATTCTCTCCGAAACGGGACTCACCTAGCTGATAAACTCGAGATCGCCTATTGCTTAATTCCTCACGAATTCTGCCAAAGGTCTGCTAATCATTCGAGTCTATCCCTAATTATAGACCCTGATTCGAGTCTGTTGTGGGCCAACCTCGAATCTGTCCTAAGGCCCCATTCGAATCTAAGGATACATTCGAATCTATCACAGATTCGAATGCCTTCCTTAACCTATTCGAATCTAGCCAATACACTTAAACACTTAAGTGATGAAACTTATGTTTTAACTAATGCTTGACATAATCTTTGACTTTTATGTTTGAACTTCTTGTAATATGTTACATCAAGTTCAAACACACAATCAATAACAGACAAACACATATTAAACATATATATCAAAACACTTGTTAATTATTCAGAATATTACTTAAATCATAATGCAGATCGATTAGACTGCTATCGTCACACAGGGTGTACCAACACAAATTCCTCACAAAATTTATCAATTTGCGATGGATTTGCGACGGACCTAAACTTGTTATTTTATTTGAAAAAAACAGGCTATCATTAAAAATCACGCGTACTCACTACGACACACTAATATATGCATTCATAAAGGCATAAAAAATTTTATAGTTTAAATTACGAGAACTCGTATACGTGTTTTTATTCATTAACAACGAATCATAAACTTTTTAACGTACATAAAACAAATACAAATGTATACGAACATATCTATAGGCACGTTTATAAAACAAATACTTATTCAAAATCAAGTTTTATGTATTTAATTACATAATTGATATTCTTACTCGCTATTTTAGGCTTTTTGACCCGAAAATAATGAAAAGAAACAAAATTCCGTCGCAAATCCCTCACAAAATTTATCAATTTGCGATAGATTTGCGACGGACCTAAACTAGTTATTTTTTGAAAAAAAACAGGCTATCATTAAAAATCACGCGTACCCACTACGACACACTATTATATGCATTTCTAAAGGCATAAAAAATTTTAAAATTTAAAATACGAGAACTCGTATACCTGTTTCTTCATTAACAACGAATCATAAACTTTGTAACGTACATAAAAAAATACAAATGTATACGAACATATATATAGGCACGTTTATAAAACAAATACTTACTCAAAATCAAGTTTTATGTATTTAATTACATAATTGATATTCTTCCTTGCTATTTTAGGCTTTTTGACACGAAAATAATGAAAAGAAACAAAATTCCGTCGCAAATTCCTAACAAAATTTATCAATTTGCGATGGATTTGCGACGGACCTAAACTTGTTATTTTTTGAAAAAAACAGGCTATCATTAAAAATCACGCGTACTCACTACGACACACTAATATATGCATTCATAAAGGCATAAAATTTTTTTATAGTTTAAATTACTAGAACTCGTATACGTATTTTCTTCATTAACAACGAATCATAAACTTTGTAACGAATATAAAACAAATACAAATGTACACAAACTTATCTACATGAACGTGTACAAAATAAATACTAATTCAAAATCAAATTTTATGTTTTTAATTACATAATTGATATTCTTACTCGCTATTTTAGGCTTTTTGACCCAAAAATAATGAAAAGAAACAAAATTCCGTCGCACATCCCTCACTAAAATTTATCAATTTGCGATAGATTTGCGACGGACCTAAACTTGTTATTTTTTAAAAAAACAGGCTATTATTAAATATCACGCGTACTCACTACGACACACTAATATATACATTCTTAAAGGCATAAAAAATTTTAAAATTTAAAATACGAGAACTCGTATACGTGTTTTTCTTCATTAACAACGAATCATAAACTTTGTAACGTATATAAAACAAATACAAATGTAAACGCGTATCTATAGGCAATTGTATAAAACAAATACTTATTCAAAATCAAATTTTATGTATTTAATTACATAATTGATATTCTTACTCACTATTTTACGCTTTTTGAACCGAAAATAATAAAAAGAAACAAAATTCCGTCGCAAATCCCTCACAAAATTTAACAATTTGCGATCGATTTGCGACGGAGCTAAACTTATTATTTTAAAAAAAAAACCGGCTATCATTAAAAAAACGCGTACTAACTACGACACGCTAATATATGCATTTTAAAGGCATAAAAAATTAAAATTTTTTAAAATACGAGAACTCGTATACGTGTTTCTTCATTAACAACGAATCATAAACTTTTTAACGTATATAAAACAAATACAAATGTACACGAACGTATCTATAGGCACGTGTATAAAACAAATACTTTTTCAAAATCAAGTTTTATGTATTTAATTACATAATTGATATTCTTACTCGCTATTTTAGGCTATAAAAAGAAACAAAATTACGTCGCAAATCCCACACAAAATTTAACAGTTTGCGAGAGATTTGCGACGGAGATCAACCTATTATTTTTTTAAAAAAAATCGGCTATCATTAAAAATCATGCGTACTTACTACGACACACTAATATATGAATTCTTAAAGGCATAAAAAATTAAAATTAAAAATACGAGAAGTCGTATACGTGTTTCTTCATTAACAACGAATCATAAACTTTGTAACGTATATAAAACAAATACAAGTGTACACGAACGTATCAATAGACACGTGTATAAAACAAATACTTATTCAAAATCAAGTTTTATGTATTTAATTACATAATTCATATTCTTACTCGCTATTTTAGGCTTTTTGACCCGAAAATAATGAAAAGAAACAAAATTCCGTTGCAAATCCCACTATAAATATAACAATTTGCGAGAGATTTGCGACGGAGATGAAATTATTATTTTAAAAAAAAACCGGCTGTCATAAAAAATCATGCGTACTCACTACGACACACTAATATATGAATTCTTAAAGGCATAAAAAATTAAAATATAAAATACGAGAAGTCGTATACGTGTTTCTTCCTTAACAACGAATCATAAACTTTGTAACGTATATAAAACAAATACAAGTGTACACGAACGTATCTATAGGCACGTGTATAAAACAAATATTTATTCAAAATCAAGTTTTATGTATTTAATTACATAATTCATATTCTTACTCGCTATTTTAGGCTTTTTGACCCGAAAATAATGAAAAGAAACAAAATTCCGTCGCAAATCCCTCACAAAATTTATCAATTTGCGATAGATTTGCGACGGACCTAAACTTGTTATTTTTTGAAAAAAACAGGCTATCATTAAAAATCACGCGTACTCACTACGACACACTAATATATGCATTCATAAAGGCATAAAAATTTTATAGTTTAAATTACGAGAACTCGTATACGTGTTTTCTTCATTAACAACGAATCATAAAGTTTGTAACGTATATAAAACAAATACAAATGTACACGAACGTATCTATAGGCAAGTGTATAAAACAAATACTTATTCAAAATCAAATTTTATGTATTATATATATATATATACATTTATCATATCCAATTACCCAATGCCATTCACCCACGTTTCAGTTGGTTTTTATTATTTTTTTTGCATTCACCCATGTTACAAGTTTAAGTTGGTTTTTCTTTTTTCTTTTTTTTTTTCTTTTTTATATAACACCTTTATGTTAAGGTTATCTTTTATTTAGCCCTTTTATTTTAGTAAACTTTTGTTTTAACATTTTTATTACAACATTTTTTTTTACTTACTTAAAATTATGATTTTAGTTATACTTATATTTGGTGTTGTCTTTTGAAACTATTATATTATGTTTAATTGTATGAAAAAAACTTTATTATTCAAATGAACAATACAAAATTCTAATGAGATTGTTTTATTAAAAAATGAAATTATTTAATATTTAGATGTTTTTATTAAATATGATCATGTATAACATTGAACATTATTATTATAACGTCGACAAACCTTAATCGATGTATTAGAGACATTACTGTTAGGGGTGAGCAAAAACCGACCGGAAACCAAAAAACCGAAAAAAAACCCATACGCAAAAACCGAAAACCGGCAAAACCGAAAATTTCCTACTCCTATCTTACAGGATGCATTTTTCAATGATATATGTAATTGATATTTATGATGTTAAAATACTAATTAACCGGTATTGTTAATAGTTATCCTTATTTTAATTATATGTGAAGTATAAAATGCTAATTAATTGTATAAACATTATTATTATATTTCTACATGATGAAATTACTTAAATTATTTCAAAGCCTAAGTTGGTAAGTTTAATAAATTAAAGAATGAAACTAACTATATTAATATTTATATCCAATTTTATTAAATCAAAGTATCAAACAAACACATAGGTCGATTAACATTCCAAACGTAAGCAATTATGTTTTAATGATTTATCAAATAGTGTTTAACTTTAGTAAAGAAAAGCATAAGTTTAGTAAACAAAAACTCAATTTTACTAAAAAATGTCTAAGATTTTTCGGGTTTAAACCCAAAACCCAAAAACCCACGGGTGTAAACCGAAAAACCGATAATCCAATCCGGAAAAAACCGAAATCGAACGGATTCTCCATTTCAAAAACCGGAATTTTCGGTTTCGGCCAAAAACCGAACCGAACTGCTCCATGCTCACCCCTAATTACCGTTATAAATTTATTTGATTTAATCGTAAAACCAGCAAATTAAATTAACCATTAAACCTACTCAATGTCAAATTTAAGGTTATGAATAAGTAATTAATTAATTATGGTTCTGATCCGATTTAATAAGACATCGTTTGTAATTTTATCATTGCAAAATCATGAAAACTAATTATAAGAACCAACTAATAGTATTATTTGTCTTGCTTCTTGAATCTATATCAGTTTTCCAATTTTCAATCTTCGATCATGATTCAGTTGTGTTTCGTTATTTGAATTGTTTGAAAAGTATTTTTATTCATTTGTTTTTATATATACATTTGTAATTAATATTTTAGATCCCGCAGCAACGCGCGAGTGATACATAACTCGTTTAATTACATAATTGATATTCTTACTCACTATTTTAGGCTTTTTGAACCGAAAATAATAAAAAGAAACAAAATTCTGTCACAAATCCCTCACAAAAGTGAACAATTTGTGATCGATTTGCGACAGAACTAAACTTATTATTTTTAAAAAAAAAACCGGCTATAAATAAAAATAACGCGTACTAACAACGACACACTAATATATGCATTCTTAAAGGCATAAAAAATTAAAATTTAAAATACGAGAACTCGTATACGTGTTTCTTCATTAACAACGAATCATAAACATTGTAACGTATATAAAACAAATACAAATGTACACGAACGTATCTATAGGCACGTTTATAAAACAAATACTTATTCAAAATCAAGTTTTATGTATTTAATTACATAATTGATATTCTTACTCGCTATTTTAGGCTTTTTGACCCGAAAATAATGAAAAGAAACAAAATTACGTCGCAAATCCCTCACAAAATTTAACAATGTGCGATAGATTTGCGACGGACCAAAATTTGTTACTTTAAAAACAGGCTTTCATTAAAAATCACGCGTACTCGCTACGACACACTAATACATGCATTCTTAAAGGCATAAAAATTTTTAAAATTTAAATTACGAGAAATCGTATACGTGTTTTCTTCATTAACAACGATTCATAAAATTTGTAACGTACATAAAACAAATACAAATGTACACAAACTTATCTATAGGAACGTCTATAAAATAAATACTAATTCAAAATCAAATTTTATGTTTTTAATTACATATTTGATATTCTTACTCGCTATTGTAGGCTATTTGACCCAAAAATAATGAAAAGAAACAAAATTCCGTCGCAAATCGCTCACAAAATTTATCAATTTCCAATAGATTTGCGACGGACCTAAACTTGTTATTCTTTAAAAAAAAAACAGGCTATCATTAAAAATCACGCGTTTTCACTACGACACACTAATATATACATTCTTAAAGACATAAAAATTTTAAAATTTAGAATACGAGAACTCGTATACGTGTTTTTCTTCATCAACAACGAATCATAAACTTTGTAACGTATACAAAACAAATACAAATGTACACGAACATATCTATAGGCAATTGTAAAAAACAAATACTTTTTCAAAACCAAAATTTATGTATTTAATTACATAATTGATATTCTTACTCGCTATTTTACGTTTTTTGAACCGAAAATAATAAAAAAAAACAAAATTCCGTCACAAATCCCTCACAAAATTGAACAATTTGCGATCGATTTGCGATGGAGCTAAACTTATTATTTAAAAAAAACCGGCTATCATTTAAAATCATGCGCACTCACTAAGACACACTAATATATGAATTCTTAAAGGCATAAAAAAAATTAAAATTTAAAATACGAGAACTCGTTTACGTGTTTCTTCATTAACAACGAATCATAAACTTTGTAATGTATATAAAACAAATACAAAAGTATACGAACGTATCTATAGGCACGAGTAGAAAACAAATACTTATTCAAAATCAAGTTTTATGTATTTAATTACATAATTGATATTCTTACTCGCTATTTTAGGTTTTTTGACCCGAAAATAATGAAAAGAAACAAAATTCCGTCGCAAATCCCACACAAAATTTAACAATTTGCGACGGAGATGAAATTATTATTTTAAAAAAAACCGGCTGTCATAAAAAATCATGCGTACTCACTACGACACACTAATGTATGAATTCATAAAGGCATAAAAAAATAAAATTTAAAATACGATAAGTCGTATACGTGTTTCTTCATTAACAACGAAACATAAACTTTGTAACGTATATAAAACAAATACAAGTGTACACGAACGTATCTATAGGCACGTGTATAAAACAATACTTATTCAAAATCAAGTTTATGTATTTAATTACATAATTCATATTCTTACTCACTATTTTAGGCTTTTTGACCCGAAAATAATGAAAAGAAACAAAATTCCGTCGCAAATTCCTCACAAAATTTATCAATTTGCGATAGATTTGCGACGGGCCAAAACTTGTTATTTTTTGAAAAAAACAGGCTATCCTTAAAAATCACGCGTACTCACTACGACACACTAATATATGCATTCTTGAAGGCATAAAAAATTTTAAAGTTAAAATTACGAGAACTCGTATACGTGTTTTCTTCATTAACAACGAATCATAAACTTTGTAACGTATATAAAACAAATACAAATGTACACAAACTTATCTATAGGAACGTGTATAAAGTAAATACTAATTCAAAATCAAATTTTATGTATTTAATTACATAATTGATATTCTTAGTCGCTATTTTAGGCTTTTTGACCCGAAAATAATGAAAAGAGACAAAATTCGTTCGCAAATCCCTCACAAAATTTATCAATTTGCGATAGATTTGTGACGGACCTAAACTTGTTATTTTTTGAAAAAAACAGGCTATCCTTAAAAAATCACGCGTACTCACTACGACACACTAATATATGCATTCATAAAGGCATACAAATTTTTATAGTTTAAACTACGAGAACTCGTATACGTGTTTTCTTCATTAACAACGAATCATAAACTTTGTAACGTATAGTAAACAAATACAAATGTACACAAACTTATCTACAGGAACGTGTATAAATATAATACTAATTCAAAATCAAATTTTATGTTTTTAATTACATAATTGAAATTCTTACTCGCTATTTTATTATTTTTGACCCGAAAATATTGAAAAGAAACAAAATTCCGTCGCAAATCCCTCACTAAATTTAACAATTTGCGATAGATTTGCGACAGACCTAAACTTATTATTTTTAAAAGAAAAACCGGCTATCATTAAAAATCACGCGTACTCACTACGACACTCTAATATATGCATTCTTTAAGGCATAAAAAATTTTAAAATTTAAAATACGAGAACTCGTATACGTGTTTCTTCATTAACAACGAATCATAAACTTGGTAACGCATATAAAACAAATACAAATGTATACGAATGTATCTATAGGCACGTTTATAAAACCAATACTTATTCAAAATCAAGTTTTATGTATTTAATTACATAATTGATATCATTACTCGCTATTTTAGGCTTTTTGACCCGAAAATAATGAAAAGAAACAAAATTCTGTCGCAAATCCCTCGCAAAATTTATCAATTTGCGATCGATTTGCGACGGACCTAAACTTGTTATTTTTTGAAAAAAACAGGTTATCATTAAAAATCACGCGTACTCACTACGACACACTAATATATGCATTCTTGAAGGCATAAAAAATTTTAAAGTTAAAATTACGAGAACTCGTATACGTGTTTTCTTCATTAACAACGAATCATAAACTTTGTAACGTATATAAAACAAATACAAATGTACACAAACTTATCTATAGGAACGTGTATAAAGTAAATACTGATTCAAAATCAAATTTTATGTATTTAATTACATAATTGATATTCTTAGTCGCTATTTTAGGCTTTTTGACCCGAAAATAATGAAAAGAGACAAAATTCGTTCGCAAATCCCTCACAAAATTTAACAATTTGCGATAGATTTGTGACGGACCTAAACTTGTTATTTTTTGAAAAAAACAGGCTATCCTTAAAAAATCACGCGTACTCACTACGACACTAATATATGCATTCATAAAGGCATACAAATTTTTATAGTTTAAACTACGAGAACTCGTATACGTGTTTTCTTCATTAACAACGAATCATAAACTTTGTAACGTATAGTAAACAAATACAAATGTACACAAACTTATCTACAGGAACGTGTATAAATATAATACTAATTCAAAATCAAATTTTATGTTTTTAATTACATAATTGAAATTCTTACTCGCTATTTTATTATTTTTGACCCGAAAATATTGAAAAGAAACAAAATTC
This sequence comes from Centrapalus pauciflorus, assembly GCA_020465985.1. Taxonomy (NCBI): domain Eukaryota; kingdom Viridiplantae; phylum Streptophyta; class Magnoliopsida; order Asterales; family Asteraceae; genus Centrapalus; species Centrapalus pauciflorus. The sequence continues at coordinate 785,024 of JAANYP010006843.1, read as the reverse complement.
CGTCGCAAATCCCTCACTAAATTTAACAATTTGCGATAGATTTGCGACAGACCTAAACTTATTATTTTTAAAAGAAAAACCGGCTATCATTAAAAATCACGCGTACTCACTACGACACACTAATATATGCATTCTTTAAGGCATAAAAAATTTTAAAATTTAAAATACGAGAACTCGTATACGTGTTTCTTCATTAACAACGAATCATAAACTTGGTAACGCATATAAAACAAATACAAATGTATACGAATGTATCTATAGGCACGTTTATAAAACCAATACTTATTCAAAATCAAGTTTTATGTATTTAATTACATAATTGATATCATTACTCGCTATTTTAGGCTTTTTGACCCGAAAATAATGAAAAGAAACAAAATTCTGTCGCAAATCCCTCGCAAAATTTATCAATTTGCGATCGATTTGCGACGGACCTAAACTTGTTATTTTTTGAAAAAAAAAACAGGCTATCATTAAAAATCACGCGTACTCACTACGACACACTAATATATGCATTCTTGAAGGCATAAAAAATTTTAAAGTTAAAATTACGAGAACTCGTATACGTGTTTTTTCTTCATTAACAACGAATCATGAACTTTGTAACGTATATAAAACAAATACAAATGTACACAAACTTATCTATAGGAACGTGTATAAAATAAATACTAATTCAAAATCAAATTTTATGTATTTAATTACATAATTGATATTCTTAGTCGCTATTTTAGGCTTTTTGACCCGAAAATAATGAAAAGAAACAAAATTCGTTCGCAAATCCCTCACAAAATTTATCAATTTGCGATAGATTTGCGACGGACCTAAACTTGTATCGTTAAAAAATCACGCGTACTCACTACGACACACTAATATATGCATTCATAAAGGCATAAAAAATTTAATAGTTTAAACTACGAGAACTCGTATACGTGTTTTCTTCATTAACAACGAATCATAAACTTTGTAACGTATAGTAAACAAATACAAATGTACACAAACTTATCTACAGGAACGTGTATAAATATAATACTAACTCAAAATCAAATTTTATGTTTTTAATTACATAATTGAAATTCTTACTCGCTATTTTATTCTTTTTGACCCGAAAATATTTAAAAGAAACAAAATTCCGTCGCAAATCCGTCACTAAATTTAACAATTTGCGATAGACGTGCGACAGACCTAAACTTATCATTTTTAAAAGAAAAAACCGGCTATCATTAAAAATCACGCGTACTCACTACGACACACTAATATTTGCATTCTTTAAGGCATAAAAAATTTTAAAATTTAAAATACGAGAACTCGTATACGTGTTTCTTCATTAACAACGAATCATAAACTTTGTAACGCATATAAAACAAACACAAATGTATACGAACGTATCTATAGGCACGTTTATAAAACCAATACTTATTCAAAATCAAGTTTTATGTATTTAATTACATAATTGATATTCTTACTCGCTATTTTAGGCTTTTTGACCCGAAAATAATGAAAAGAAACAAATTTCTGTCGCAAATCCCTCGCAAAATTTATCAATTTGCGATAGATTTGCGACGGACCTAAACTTGTTATTTTTTGAAAAAACAGGCTATCATTAAAAATCACGCGTACTCACTACGACACACTAATATATGCATTCTTGAAGGCATAAAAAATTTTAAAGTTAAAACTACGAGAACTCGTATACGTGTTTTCTTCATTAACAACGAATCATAAACTTTGTAACGTATATAAAACAAATACAAATGTACACAAACTTATGTATAGGAACGTGTATAAAATAAATACTAATTCAAAATCAAATTTTATGTATTTAATTACAAAATTGATATTCTTAGTCGCTATTTTAGGCTTTTTGACCCGAAAATAATGAAAAGAAACAAAATTCGTTCGCAAATCCCTCACAAAATTTATCAATTTGCTATAGATTTGCGACGGACCTAAACTTGTAATTTTTTGATAAAAACAGGCTATCATTAAAAAATCATGCGTACTCACTACGAAACACTAATATATGCATTCTTTAAGGCATAAAAAATTTTAAAATTTAAAATACGAGAACTCGTATACGTGTTTCTTCATTAACAACGAATCATAAACTATTTAACGCATATAAAACAAATACAAATGTATACGAACGTATCTATAGGCACGTTTATAAAACAAATACTTATTCAAAATAAAGTTTTATGTATTTAATTACATAATCGATATTTTTACTCGCTATTTTAGGCTTTTTGACCCGAAATTAATGAAAAGAAACAAAATTCCATCGCAAATCCCTCGCAAAATTTATCAATTTGCGATAGATTTGCGACGGACCTAAACTTGTTATTTTTTGAAAAAAACAGGTTATCATTAAAAATCACGCGTACTCACTACGACACACTAATATATGCATTCTTGAAGGCATAAAAAATTTTAAAGTTAAAATTACGAGAACTCGTATACGTGTTTTCTTCATTAACAACGAATCATAAACTTTGTAACGTATATAAAACAAATACAAATGTACACAAACTTATCTATAGGAACGTGTATAAAGTAAATACTAATTCAAAATCAAATTTTATGTATTTAATTACATAATTGATATTCTTACTCGCTATTTTAGGCTTTTTGACCCGAAAATAATGAAAAGAAACAAATTTCTGTCGCAAATCCCTCGCAAAATTTATCAATTTGCGATAGATTTGCGACGGACCTAAACTTGTTATTTTTTGAAAAAAACAGGCTATCATTAAAAATCACGCGTACTCACTACGACACACTAATATATGCATTCTTGAAGGCATAAAAAATTTTAAAGTTAAAACTACGAGAACTCGTATACGTGTTTTCTTCATTAACAACGAATCATAAACTTTGTAACGTATATAAAACAAATACAAATGTACACAAACTTATGTATAGGAACGTGTATAAAATAAATACTAATTCAAAATCAAATTTTATGTATTTAATTACAAAATTGATATTCTTAGTCGCTATTTTAGGCTTTTTGACCCGAAAATAATGAAAAGAAACAAAATTCGTTCGCAAATCCCTCACAAAATTTATCAATTTGCTATAGATTTGCGACGGACCTAAACTTGTTATTTTTTGAAAAAAAACAGGCTATCATTAAAAAATCACGCGTACTCACTACGAAACACTAATATATGCATTCTTTAAGGCATAAAAAATTTTAAAATTTAAAATACGAGAACTCGTATACGTGTTTCTTCATTAACAACGAATCATAAACTATTTAACGCATATAAAACAAATACAAATGTATACGAACGTATCTATAGGCACGTTTATAAAACAAATACTTATTCAAAATAAAGTTTTATGTATTTAATTACATAATCGATATTCTTACTCGCTATTTTAGGCTTTTTGACCCGAAATTAATGAAAAGAAACAAAATTCCGTCGCAAATCCCTCGCAAAATTTATCAATTTGCGATAGATTTGCGACGGACCTAAACTTGTTATTTTTTGAAAAAAACAGGTTATCATTAAAAATCACGCGTACTCACTACGACACACTAATATATGCATTCTTGAAGGCATAAAAAATTTTAAAGTTAAAATTACGAGAACTCGTATACGTGTTTTCTTCATTAACAACGAATCATAAACTTTGTAACGTATATAAAACAAATACAAATGTACACAAACTTATCTATAGGAACGTGTATAAAGTAAATACTAATTCAAAATCAAATTTTATGTATTTAATTACATAATTGATATTCTTAGTCGCTATTTTAGGCTTTTTGACCCGAAAATAATGAAAAGAGACAAAATTCGTTCGCAAATCCCTCACAAAATTTAACAATTTGCGATAGATTTGTGACGGACCTAAACTTGTTATTTTTTGAAAAAAACAGGCTATCCTTAAAAAATCACGCGTACTCACTACGACACTAATATATGCATTCATAAAGGCATACAAATTTTTATAGTTTAAACTACGAGAACTCGTATACGTGTTTTCTTCATTAACAACGAATCATAAACTTTGTAACGTATAGTAAACAAATACAAATGTACACAAACTTATCTACAGGAACGTGTATAAATATAATACTAATTCAAAATCAAATTTTATGTTTTTAATTACATAATTGAAATTCTTACTCGCTATTTTATTATTTTTGACCCGAAAATATTGAAAAGAAACAAAATTCCGTCGCAAATCCCTCACTAAATTTAACAATTTGCGATAGATTTGCGACAGACCTAAACTTATTATTTTTAAAAGAAAAACCGGCTATCATTAAAAATCACGCGTACTCACTACGACACACTAATATATGCATTCTTTAAGGCATAAAAAATTTTAAAATTTAAAATACGAGAACTCGTATACGTGTTTCTTCATTAACAACGAATCATAAACTTGGTAACGCATATAAAACAAATACAAATGTATACGAATGTATCTATAGGCACGTTTATAAAACCAATACTTATTCAAAATCAAGTTTTATGTATTTAATTACATAATTGATATCATTACTCGCTATTTTAGGCTTTTTGACCCGAAAATAATGAAAAGAAACAAAATTCTGTCGCAAATCCCTCGCAAAATTTATCAATTTGCGATCGATTTGCGACGGACCTAAACTTGTTATTTTTTGAAAAAAAAAACAGGCTATCATTAAAAATCACGCGTACTCACTACGACACACTAATATATGCATTCTTGAAGGCATAAAAAATTTTAAAGTTAAAATTACGAGAACTCGTATACGTGTTTTTTCTTCATTAACAACGAATCATGAACTTTGTAACGTATATAAAACAAATACAAATGTACACAAACTTATCTATAGGAACGTGTATAAAATAAATACTAATTCAAAATCAAATTTTATGTATTTAATTACATAATTGATATTCTTAGTCGCTATTTTAGGCTTTTTGACCCGAAAATAATGAAAAGAAACAAAATTCGTTCGCAAATCCCTCACAAAATTTATCAATTTGCGATAGATTTGCGACGAACCTAAACTTGTATCGTTAAAAAATCACGCGTACTCACTACGACACACTAATATATGCATTCATAAAGGCATAAAAAATTTTATAGTTTAAACTACGAGAACTCGTATACGTGTTTTCTTCATTAACAACGAATCATAAACTTTGTAACGTATAGTAAACAAATACAAATGTACACAAACTTATCTACAGGAACGTGTATAAATATAATACTAACTCAAAATCAAATTTTATGTTTTTAATTACATAATTGAAATTCTTACTCGCTATTTTATTCTTTTTGACCCGAAAATATTTAAAAGAAACAAAATTCCGTCGCAAATCCGTCACTAAATTTAACAATTTGCGATAGACGTGCGACAGACCTAAACTTATCATTTTTAAAAGAAAAAACCGGCTATCATTAAAAATCACGGGTACTCACTACGACACACTAATATTTGCATTCTTTAAGGCATAAAAAATTTTAAAATTTAAAATACGAGAACTCGTATACGTGTTTCTTCATTAACAACGAATCATAAACTTTGTAACGCATATAAAACAAACACAAATGTATACGAACGTATCTATAGGCACGTTTATAAAACCAATACTTATTCAAAATCAAGTTTTATGTATTTAATTACATAATTGATATTCTTACTCGCTATTTTAGGCTTTTTGACCCGAAAATAATGAAAAGAAACAAATTTCTGTCGCAAATCCCTCGCAAAATTTATCAATTTGCGATAGATTTGCGACGGACCTAAACTTGTTATTTTTTGAAAAAAACAGGCTATCATTAAAAATCACGCGTACTCACTACGACACACTAATATATGCATTCTTGAAGGCATAAAAAATTTTAAAGTTAAAACTACGAGAACTCGTATACGTGTTTTCTTCATTAACAACGAATCATAAACTTTGTAACGTATATAAAACAAATACAAATGTACACAAACTTATGTATAGGAACGTGTATAAAATAAATATTAATTCAAAATCAAATTTTATGTATTTAATTACAAAATTGATATTCTTAGTCGCTATTTTAGGCTTTTTGACCCGAAAATAATGAAAAGAAACAAAATTCGTTCGCAAATCCCTCACAAAATTTATCAATTTGCTATAGATTTGCGACGGACCTAAACTTGTAATTTTTTGATAAAAACAGGCTATCATTAAAAAATCATGCGTACTCACTACGAAACACTAATATATGCATTCTTTAAGGCATAAAAAATTTTAAAATTTAAAATACGAGAACTCGTATACGTGTTTCTTCATTAACAACGAATCATAAACTATTTAACGCATATAAAACAAATACAAATGTATACGAACGTATCTATAGGCACGTTTATAAAACAAATACTTATTCAAAATAAAGTTTTATGTATTTAATTACATAATCGATATTTTTACTCGCTATTTTAGGCTTTTTGACCCGAAATTAATGAAAAGAAACAAAATTCCATCGCAAATCCCTCGCAAAATTTATCAATTTGCGATAGATTTGCGACGGACCTAAACTTGTTATTTTTTGAAAAAAACAGGTTATCATTAAAAATCACGCGTACTCACTACGACACACTAATATATGCATTCTTGAAGGCATAAAAAATTTTAAAGTTAAAATTACGAGAACTCGTATACGTGTTTTCTTCATTAACAACGAATCATAAACTTTGTAACGTATATAAAACAAATACAAATGTACACAAACTTATCTATAGGAACGTGTATAAAGTAAATACTAATTCAAAATCAAATTTTATGTATTTAATTACATAATTGATATTCTTAGTCGCTATTTTAGGCTTTTTGACCCGAAAATAATGAAAAGAGACAAAATTCGTTCGCAAATCCCTCACAAAATTTATCAATTTGCGATAGATTTGTGACGGACCTAAACTTGTTATTTTTTGAAAAAAACAGGCTATCCTCAAAAAATCACGCGTACTCACTACGACACACTAATATATGCATTCATAAAGGCATAAAAATTTTTATAGTTTAAACTACGAGAACTCGTATACGTGTTTTCTTCATTAACAACGAATCATAAACTTTGTAACGTATAGTAAACAAATACAAATGTACACAAACTTATCTACAGGAACGTGTATAAATATAATACTAATTCAAAATCAAATTTTATGTTTTTAATTAAATAATTGAAATTCTTACTCGCTATTTTATTATTTTTGACCCGAAAATATTGAAAAGAAACAAAATTCCGTCGCAAATCCCTCACTAAATTTAACAATTTGCGATAGATTTGCGACAGACCTAAACTTATTATTTTTAAAAGAAAAACCGGCTATCATTAAAAATCACGCGTACTCACTACGACACACTAATATATGCATTCTTTAAGGCATAAAAAATTTTAAAATTTAAAATACGAGAACTCGTATACGTGTTTCTTCATTAACAACGAATCATAAACTTGGTAACGCATATAAAACAAATACAAATGTATACGAATGTATCTATAGGCACGTTTATAAAACCAATACTTATTCAAAATCAAGTTTTATGTATTTAATTACATAATTGATATCATTACTCGCTATTTTAGGCTTTTTGACCCGAAAATAATGAAAAGAAACAAAATTCTGTCGCAAATCCCTCGCAAAATTTATCAATTTGCGATCGATTTGCGACGGACCTAAACTTGTTATTTTTTGAAAAAAAACAGGCTATCATTAAAAATCACGCGTACTCACTACGACACACTAATATATGCATTCTTGAAGGCATAAAAAATTTTAAAGTTAAAATTACGAGAACTCGTATACGTGTTTTCTTCATTAACAACGAATCATGAACTTTGTAACGTATATAAAACAAATACAAATGTACACAAACTTATCTATAGGAACGTGTATAAAATAAATACTAATTCAAAATCAAATTTTATGTATTTAATTACATAATTGATATTCTTAGTCGCTATTTTAGGCTTTTTGACCCGAAAATAATGAAAAGAAACAAAATTCGTTCGCAAATCCCTCACAAAATTTATCAATTTGCGATAGATTTGCGACGAACCTAAACTTGTATCGTTAAAAAATCACGCGTACTCACTACGACACACTAATATATGCATTCATAAAGGCATAAAAAATTTTATAGTTTAAACTACGAGAACTCGTATACGTGTTTTCTTCATTAACAACGAATCATAAACTTTGTAACGTATAGTAAACAAATACAAATGTACACAAACTTATCTACAGGAACGTGTATAAATATAATACTAACTCAAAATCAAATTTTATGTTTTTAATTACATAATTGAAATTCTTACTCGCTATTTTATTCTTTTTGACCCGAAAATATTTAAAAGAAACAAAATTCCGTCGCAAATCCGTCACTAAATTTAACAATTTGCGATAGACGTGCGACAGACCTAAACTTATCATTTTTAAAAGAAAAAACCGGCTATCATTAAAAATCACGCGTACTCACTACGACACACTAATATTTGCATTCTTTAAGGCATAAAAAATTTTAAAATTTAAAATACGAGAACTCGTATACGTGTTTCTTCATTAACAACGAATCATAAACTTTGTAACGCATATAAAACAAACACAAATGTATACGAACGTATCTATAGGCACGTTTATAAAACCAATACTTATTCAAAATCAAGTTTTATGTATTTAATTACATAATTGATATTCTTACTCGCTATTTTAGGCTTTTTGACCCGAAAATAATGAAAAGAAACAAATTTCTGTCGCAAATCCCTCGCAAAATTTATCAATTTGCGATAGATTTGCGACGGACCTAAACTTGTTATTTTTTGAAAAAACAGGCTATCATTAAAAATCACGCGTACTCACTACGACACACTAATATATGCATTCTTGAAGGCATAAAAAATTTTAAAGTTAAAACTACGAGAACTCGTATACGTGTTTTCTTCATTAACAACGAATCATAAACTTTGTAACGTATATAAAACAAATACAAATGTACACAAACTTATGTATAGGAACGTGTATAAAATAAATACTAATTCAAAATCAAATTTTATGTATTTAATTACAAAATTGATATTCTTAGTCGCTATTTTAGGCTTTTTGACCCGAAAATAATGAAAAGAAACAAAATTCGTTCGCAAATCCCTCACAAAATTTATCAATTTGCTATAGATTTGCGACGGACCTAAACTTGTTATGTTTTGAAAAAAACAGGCTATCATTAAAAAATCACGCGTACTCACTACGAAACACTAATATATGCATTCTTTAAGGCATAAAAAATTTTAAAATTTAAAATACGAGAACTCGTATACGTGTTTCTTCATTAACAACGAATCATAAACTATTTAACGCATATAAAACAAATACAAATGTATACGAACGTATCTATAGGCACGTTTATAAAACAAATACTTATTCAAAATAAAGTTTTATGTATTTAATTACATAATCGATATTCTTACTCGCTATTTTAGGCTTTTTGACCCGAAATTAATGAAAAGAAACAAAATTCCGTCGCAAATCCCTCCCAAAATTTATCAATTTGCGATAGATTTGCGACGGACCTAAACTTGTTATTTTTTGAAAAAAACAGGTTAACATTAAAAATCACGCGTACTCACTACGACACACTAATATATGCATTCTTGAAGGCATAAAAAATTTTAAAGTTAAAATTACGAGAACTCGTATACGTGTTTTCTTCATTAACAACGAATCATAAACTTTGTAACGTATATAAAACAAATACAAATGTACACAAACTTATCTATAGGAACGTGTATAAAGTAAATACTAATTCAAAATCAAATTTTATGTATTTAATTACATAATTGATATTCTTAGTCGCTATTTTAGGCTTTTTGACCCGAAAATAATGAAAAGAGACAAAATTCGTTCGCAAATCCCTCACAAAATTTAACAATTTGCGATAGATTTGTGACAGACCTAAACTTGTTATTTTTTGAAAAAAACAGGCTATCCTTAAAAAATCACGCGTACTCACTACGACACACTAATATATGCATTCATAAAGGCATAAAAATTTTTATAGTTTAAACTACGAGAACTCGTATACGTGTTTTCTTCATTAACAACGAATCATAAACTTTGTAACGTATAGTAAACAAATACAAATGTACACAAACTTATCTACAGGAACGTGTATAAATATAATACTAATTCAAAATCAAATTTTATGTTTTTAATTACATAATTGAAATTCTTACTCGCTATTTTATTATTTTTGACCCGAAATTAATGAAAAGAAACAAAATTCCGTCGCAAATCCCTCGCAAAATTTATCAATTTGCGATAGATTGGCGACGGACCTAAACTTGTTATTTTTTGAAAAAAACAGGTTATCATTAAAAATCACGCGTACTCACTACGACACACTAATATATGCATTCATAAAGGCATAAAAAATTTTATAGTTTAAATTACAAGAACTCGTATACGTGTTTTCTTCATTAACAACGAATCATAAAATTTGTAACGTATATAAAACAAATACAAATGTACATAAACTTATCTACTTGAACGTGTATAAAATAAATACTAATTCAAAATCAAATTTTATGTTTTTGATTTCATACTTTATATTCTTACTCGCTATTTTAGGCTTTTTGACCCAAGAATAATGAAAAGAAACAAACTTCCGTCGCAAATCCCTCACAAAATTGAACAATTTGCGATAGATTTGCGACGGAGCTAAACTTATTATTTGAAAAAAAAAACGGGCTATCGTTAAAAAAAACGCGTACTAACTACTACCCACTAATATATGCATTCTTAAAGGCATAAAAAATTAAAATTTAAAATACGAGAACTCGTATACGTGTTTCTTCATTAACAACGAATCATAAACTTTGTAACGTATATAAAACAAATACAAATGTACACGAACGTATCTATAGGCACGTGAATAAAACAAATACTTATTCAAAATCAAGTTTTATGTATTTAATTACATAATTGATATTCTTACTCGCTATTTTAGGCTTTTTGACCTGAAAATAATGAAAAGAAACAAAATTCCGTCGCAAATCCCTCACAAAATTTAACAATTTGCGATAGATTCGCGACGGACCTAAACTTATTATTTTTTTTTTAAAAATCGTCTATCATTAAAAATTACGCATACTCACTACGACACACTAATATATGCATTCTTAAAGGCATAAAAAATTTTAAAGTTTAAATTACGAGAACTCGTATACGTGTTTTCTTCATTAACAACGAAACATAAACTTTGTAACGTATATAAAACAAATACGAATGTACACAAACTTATCTATAGGAACGTCTATAAAGTAAATACTAATTCATAATCAATTTTTATGTATTTAATTACATAATTGATATTCTTACTCACTATTTTAGGCTTTTTGACTCGAAAATAATGAAAAGAAACTAAACTACGTCGCAAATCCCTCACAAAATTCATCAATTTGCGATAGATTTGCGACAGACCTATACTTGTTATTTAAAAAAAAACAGGCTATAATTAAAAACCACGCGTACTCACTACGACACACTAATATATGCATTCTTAAAGGCATACAAAATTTTAAAATTTAAAATACGAGAACTCGTATTTGTGTTTCTTCATTAACAACGAATCATAAACTTTGTAACGTATATAAAAGAAATACATATGTATACGAACGTATCTATAGGCAAGTGTATAATACAAATACTTTTCAAATAAAATTTTATGTATTTAATTACATAATTAATATTCTTACTCGCTATTTTAGGCTTTTTGAACCGAAAATAATAAGAAGAAACAAAATTCAGTCACAAATCCCTCACAAAATTGAACAATTTGCGATAGATTTGCGACGGAGCTAAACTTATTATTTTTTTATAAAAAACCGGATATCGTTAAAGATAACGCGTACTAACTACGACACACTAATTTACGTATTCTTAAAGGCATAAAAAAATTAAAATTTAAAATACGAGAACTCGTATATGTGTTTCTTCATTAACAACGAATCATAAACTTTGTAACGTATATAAAACAAATACAAATGTACACGAACGTATCTATAGACATGTGTATAAAACAAATACTTATTCAAAATCAAGTTTTATGTATTTAATTACATAATTGATATTCTTACTCGCTATTTTAGGCTTTTTGACCCGAAAATAATGAAAAGAAACAAAATTCCGTCGCAAATCCCTCACAAAATTTAACAATTTGCGATCGATTTGCGACGGACCGAAACTTGTTATTTTAAAAAAAAAAGCCGTCTATCATTAAAAATTACGCCTACTCACTACGACACCCTAATATATGCATTCTTAAAGGCATAAAAAATTTTAAAGTTTAAATTACGAGAACTCATATACGTGTTTTCTTCATTAACAACGAATCATAAACATTGTAACGTATATAAAACAAATACGAATGTACACAAACTTATCTATAGGAACGTCTATAAATAAATACTAATTCATAATCAAATTTTATGTATTTAATTACATAATTGATATTCTTACTCCATATTTTAAGCTTTTCGACTCGAAAATAATGAAAAGAAATTAAATTCTGTCGCAAATCCCTCAAAAAATTTATCAATTTGCGATAGATTTGCGACGGACCTAAACTTGTTATTTTTTGAAAAAAAACAGGCTATCATTAAAAATCACGCGTACTCACTACGACACACTAATATATGCATTCTTGAAGGTATAAAAAATTTTAAAGTTAAAACTACGAGAACTCGTATACGTGTTTTCTTCATTAACAACGAATCATAAACTTTGTAACGCATATAAAACAAACACAAATGTATACGAACGTATCTATAGGCACGTTTATAAAACAAATACTTATTCAAAATCAAGTTTTATGTATTTAATTACATAATTGATATTCTTACTCGCTATTTTAGGCTTTTTGACCCGAAAATAATGAAAAGAAACAAATTTCTGTCGCAAATCCCTCGCAAAATTTATCAATTTGCGATATATTTGCGACGGACCTAAACTTGTTATTTTTGAAATAAACAGGCTATCATTAAAAATCACGCGTACTCACTACGACACACTAATATATGCATTCTTGAAGGCATAAAAAATTTCAAAGTTAAAACTACGAGAACTCGTATACGTGTTTTCTTCATTAACAACGAATCATAAACTTTGTAACGTATATAAAACAAATACAAATGTACACAAACTTATGTATAGGAACGTGTATAAAATAAATACTAATTCAAAATCAAATTTTATGTATTTAATTCTTACTCGCTATTTTAAGCTTTTCGACTCGAAAATAATGAAAAGAAATTAAATTCTGTCGCAAATTCCTCACAAAATTTATCAATTTGCTATAGATTTGCGACGGACCTAAACTTGTTATTTTTTGAAAAAAACAGGCTATCATTAAAAAATCACGCGTACTCACTACGACACACTAATATATGCATTCTTTAAGGCATAAAAAATTTTAAAATTTAAAATACGAGAACTCGTATATGTGTTTCTTCATTAACAACGAATCATAAACTTTGTAACGCATATAAAAGAAATACATATGTATACGAACGTATATATAGGAAAGTCTATAAAACAAATACTTATTCAAATCAAATTTTATGTATTTAATTACATAATTGTTATTCTTACTCGCTATTTTAGGCTTTTTGAACCGAAAATAATAAAAAGAAACAAAATTCCATCACAAATCCCTCACAAAATTGAACAATTTGCGATAGATTTGCGACGGAGCTACACTTATTATTTAAAAAAAAACCGGCTATCAGTAAAAATAACGCGTACTAACTACAACACAATAATTTATGTATTCTTAAAGGCATAAAAAAATTAAAATTTAAAATACGAGAACTCGTATACGTGTTTCTTCATTAACAACGAATCATAAACTTTGTAACGTTTATAGAATAAATACAAATGTACACGGACGTATCTATAGGCATGTGTATAAAACAAATACTTATTCAAAATCAAGTTTTATCTATTTAATTACATAATTCATATTCTTACTCGGTATTTTAGGCTTTTTGACCCGAAAATAATGAAAAGAAACAAAATTCCGTCGCAAATCCTTCACAAAATTTAACAACTTGCGATAGATTTGCGACAGACTTAAACTTATTATTTTTAAAAGAAAAAACCGGCTATCATTAAAAATCACGCGTACTCACTACGACACACTAATATATGCATTCTTAAAGACATAAAAATTTTAAAGTTAAAATTACGAGAACTCGTATACGTGTTTTCTTCATTAACAACGAATCATTAACTTTGTAACGTATATAAAACAAATACGAATGTACACAAACTTATCTATAGGAACGTGTATAAAATAAATACTACTTCATAATCAAATTTTGTGTATTTAATTACATAATTGATATTCTTACTCGCTATTTTAGGCTTTTTGACTCGAAAATAATGAAAAGAAACTAAATTCCGTCGCAAATCCCTCACAAAATTTATAAATTTGCGATAGATTTGCGACGGACCTAAACTTGTTATTTTTAAAAAAAACAGGCTATCATTAAAGATCACGCGTACTCACTACGACACACTAATATATGCATTCTTAAAGGCATAAAAAATTTTAAAATTTAAAATACGAGAACTCGTATTCGTGTTTCTTCATTAACAACGAATCATAAACTTTGTAACGCATATAAAACAAATACAAATGTACACGAACTTTTCTATAGGCACGCTTATAAAACAAATACTTATTCAAATCAAATTTTATGTATTTAATTACATAACTGATATTCTTATTCGCTATTTTAAGCTTTTTAACCCGAAAATAAAGAAAAGAAACAAAATTCCGTCGCAAATCCTTCACAAAATTTATCAATTTGCGAAAGATTTCCTACGGACCTAAAAAAACAGGCTATAATTAAAAATCACGCGTACTCGCTACGACACACTAATATATGCATTCTTAAAGGCATAAAATTTTTAAAATTTAAATTACGAGAAATCATATACGTGTTTTCTTCATTAACAACAATTCATAAAATTTGTTATGTATATAAAACAAATACAAATGTATGCTAACGTATCTATAGACATGTGTATAAAACAAATACTTATTCAAAATCAAGTTTTATGTATTTAATTACATAATTGATATTCTTACTCGCTATTTTAGGCTTTTTGACCCGAAAATAATGAAAAGAAACAAAATTCCGTCGCAAATCCCTCACAAAATTTAACAAGTTGCGATAGATTTGCGACGGACCTAAACTTATTATTATTTTTAAAAAAATCGTCTGTTATTCAAAATTACGCATACTCACTACGACACACTAATATATGCATTTTTAAAGGCATAAAAAATTTTAAAGTTTAAATTACGAGAACTCTTATACGTGTTTTCTTCATTAACAACGAATCATAAACTTTTAACGTATATAAAACAAATACGAATGTACACAAACTTATCTATAGGAACGTCTATAAAATAAATTCTATTTCATAATCAAATTTTATGTATTTAATCACATAATTCATATTCTTACTCGCTATTTTAGGCATTTTGACCCGAAAATAATGAAAATAAACAAAATTCCGTCGCAAATTCCTCACAAAATTTATCAATTTGCGATAGATTTGTGTTAGGGACAATATTTGTAGAGCTGAAATGAATATTATTTTAATAATTGTGTTCATCTCTAAGGGGGAGAATGTTGGGAATAAATAATAGAGATGAAACAATTATATTGTATATGTTTGTAAATTCTAAATAGTTTAGGGGTTATATGTGTAAATACACAATACTTGTGTATTGTGTATAAATAGAATTGTATGCCACGCATGCTAGGAGGAATCGAAGATTACATACACACATACGGTTAGAACAGTAGAGAGAGAAGAAGATTGTTGTCCAAGATAGCCAAGAACTCAATGTAATATTTCTCTCTTTAATCATTCAATATAATGTGTTTGATTGTTAATTGTTCTATATGATTGAATTGCATGAAAATTGAATTCACAATTTGCGACGGACCTAAACTTTTTTTTTTGAAAAAAACAGGCTATCATTAAAAATCACGCGTACTCACTACGACACACTAATATATGCATTCTTGAAGGCATAAAAATTTTAAAGTTAAAATTACGAGAACTCGTATACGTGTTTTCTTCATTAACAACGAATCATAAACTTTGGAACGTATATTAAATAAATACAAATGTACACAAACTTATCTACAGGAACGTGTATAAATATAATACTAATTCAAAATCAACTTTTATGTTTTTAATTACATAATTGATATTCTTACTAACTATTTTATTCTTTTTAACCCGAAAATATTGAAAAGCAACAAAATTCCGTTGCAAGTCCCTCACTAAATTTAACAATTTGCGATAGATTTGCGACAGACCTAAACTTATTATTTTTAAAAGAAAAAACCGGCTATCATTAAAAATCACGCGTACTCACTACGACACACTAATATATGCATTCTTTAAGGCATAAAATTGTTTTAAAATTTAAAATACGAGAACTCGTATACGTGTTTCTTCATTAACAACGAATCATAAAGTTTGTAACGTATATAAAACAAATACAAATGTATACGAACGTATCTATAGGCACGTTTATAAAACAAATACTTATTCAAAATCAAGTTTTATGTATTTAATTAACTAATTGATATTCTTACTCGCTATTTTAGGCTTTTTGACCCGAAATTAATGAAAAGAAACAAAATTCCGTCGCAAATCCCTCGCAAAATTTATCAATTTGCGATAGATTTGCGACGGACCTAAACTTGTTATTTTTTGAAAAAAACAGGCTATCATTAAAAATCACGCGTACTCACTACGACACACTAATATATGCATTCATAAAGGCATAAAAAATTTTATAGTTTAAATTACAAGAACTCGTATATGTGTTTTCTTCATTAAAAACGAATTATAAACTTTGTAACGTATATAAAACAAATACAAATGTACATAAACTTATCTACATGAACGTGTATAAAATAAATACTAATTCAAAATCTAAATTTTATGTTTTTAATTACATAATTTGTATTCTTACTCGCTATTTTAGGCTTTTTGACCAAAAAATAATGAAAAGAAAGAAAATTCCGTCGCAAATCGCTCACAAAATTTATCACTCTGCAATAGATTTGAGACGGACCTAAACTTGTTATTTTTAAAAAAAACAGGCTATCATTAAAAATCACGCGTACTCACTACGACACACAAATATATACATTCTTAAAGGCATAAAAAATTTTAAAATTTAAAATACGAGAACTCGTATACGTGTTTTTCTTCAATAACAACGAATCATAAACTTTGTAACGTATATAAAACAAATACAAATGTAAACGAATGTATCTATAGGCAATTGTATAAAACAAATACTTATTAAAACCAAATTTTATTTATTTAATTACATAATTGATATTCTTACTCGCTATTTTACGCTTTTTGAACCGAAAATAATAAAAAGAAACAAAATTCCGTCGCAAATCCCTCATAAAATTGAACAATTTGCGATAGATTAGCGACGGAGCTAAACTTATTATTTTTAAAAAAAACCGGCTATCGTTAAAAAAATGCGTACTAACTAGTACACACTAATATATGCATTCTTAAAGGCATAAAAAGTTAAAATTTAAAATACGAGAACTCGTATACGTTTTTCTTCATTAACAACGAATCATAAACTTTGTAACGTATATAAAACAAATACAAATGTACACGAACGTATCAATAGGCACGTGTATAAAACAAATACTTATTCAAAATCAAGTTTTATGTATTTAATTACATAATTGATATTTTTACTCGCTATTTTAGGCTTTTTGACCTGAAAATAATGATAAGAAACAAAATTCCGTCGCAAATCCCTCACAAAATTTAACAATTTGCGATCGATTTGCGACGGACCGAAACTTATTATTTTTTTAAAAAAAATCGTCTATCATTAAAAATTACGCATACTCACCACGACACACTAATATATGCATTCTTAAAGGCATAAAAAATTTTAAAGTTTAAATTACGAGAACTCGTATACGTGTTTTCTTCATTAACAACGAATCATAAACTTTGTAACGTATATAAAACAAATACGAATGTACACAAACTTATCTATAGGAACGTCTATAAAGTAAATACTAATTCATAATCAATTTTTATGTATTTAATTACATAATTGATATTCTTACTCGCTATTTTAGGCTTTTCGACTCGAAAATAATGAAAAGAACCTAAACTCCGTCGCAAATCCCTCACAAAATTCATCAATTTGCGATAGATTTGCGACGGACCTATACTTGTTATTTTTAAAAAAAAACATGCTATCATTAAAAATCACGCGTACTCACTACGACACACTAATATATGTATTCTTAAAGGCATAAAAAATTTTAAAATTTAAAATACGAGAACTCGTATATGTGTTTCTTCATTAACAACGAATCATAAACTTTGTAACGTATATAAAAGAAATACAAATGTACACGAACGTATCTATAGGCAAGTGTATAAAACAAATACTTATTCAAATCAAATTTTATGTATTTAATTACATAATTGTTATTCTTACTCGCTATTTTAGGCTTTTTGAACCGAAAATAATAAAAAGAAACAAAATTCCGTCACAAATCCCTCACAAAATTGAACAATTTGTGATAGATTTGCGACGGAGCTAAACTTATTATTTAAAAAAACACCGGCTATCAGTAAAAATAACGCGTACTAATTACGACACAATAATTTATGTATTCTTAAAGGCATTAAAAAATTAAAATTTAAAATACGAGAACTCATATACGTGTTTTTTCATTAACAACGAATCATAAACTTTGTAACGTTTATAAAAATAAATACAAATGTACACGGACGTATCTATAGGCATGTGTATAAAACAAATACTTATTCAAAATCAAGTTTTATGTATTAAATTACATAATTCATATTCTTACTCGCTATTTTAGGCTTTTTGACCCAAAAATAATGAAAAGAAACAAAATTCCGTCGCAAATCCTTCACAAAATTTAACAATTTGCGATAGATTTGCGACAGACCTAAACTTATTATTTTTAAAAGAAAAAACCGGCTATCATTAAAAATCACGCGTACTCACTACGACACACTAATATATGCATTCTTAAAGACATAAAAAATTTTAAAGTTTAAATTACGAGAACTCTTATACGTGTTTTCTTCATTCACAACGAATCATTAACTTTGTAACGTATATAAAACAAATACGAATGTACACAAACTTATCTATAGGAACGTGTATAAAATAAATACTAATTCATAATCAAATTTTATGTATTTAATTACATAATTGATATTCTTACTCGCTATTTTAGGCTTTTTGACTCGAAAATAATGAAAAGAAACTAAATTCCGTCGCAAATCCCTCACAAAATTTATCAATTTGTGATAGATTTGCGACGGACCTAAACTTGTTATTTTTAAAAAAAATAGGCTATCATTAAAAATCACGCGTACTCACTACGACACACTAATATATGCATTCTTAAAGGCATAAAAAATTTTAAAATTTAAAATACGAGAACTCGTATACGTGTTTCTTCATTAACAACGAATCATAATCTTTGTAACGCATATAAAACAAATACAAATGTACACGAACTTTTCTATAGGCACGTTTATAAAACAAATACTTATTCAAATCAAATTTTATGTATTTAATTACATAACTGATATTCTTACTCGCTATTTTAGGCTTTTAACCCGAAAATAATGAAAAGAAACAAAATTCCGTCGCAAATCCTTCACAAAATTTATCAATTTGCGAAAGATTTGCTACGGACCTAAACTTGTTATTTAAAAAAAACAGGCTATTATTAAAAATCACGCGTACTCGCTACGACACACTAATATATGCATTCTTAAAGGCATAAAATTTTTAAAATTTAAATTACGAGAAATCATATACGTGTTTTCTTCATTAACAACGATTCATAAAATTTGTAATGTATATAAAACAAATACAAATGTACGCTAACGTATCTATAGGCACGTGTATAAAACAAATACTTATTCAAAATCAAGTTTTATGTATTTAATTACATAATTGATATTCTTACTCGCTATTTTAGGCATTTTGACCCGAAGATAATGAAAAGAAACAAAATTCCGTCGCAAATCCCTCACAAAATTTAACAATTTGCGATAGATTTGCGACAGACCTAAACTTATTATTATTTTTAAAAAAATCGTCTGTTATTAAAAATTACGCATACTCACTACGACAAACTAATATATGCATTTTTAAAGGCATAAAAAATTTTAAAGTTTAAATTACGAGAACTCTTATACGTGTTTTCTTCATTAACAACGAATCATAAACTTTTAACGTATATAAAACAAATACGAATGTACACAAACTTATCTATAGGAACGTCTATAAAATAAATACTATTTCATAATCAAATTTTATGTATTTAATTACATAATTGATATTCTTACTCGCTTTTTTAGGCTTTTTGACTCGAAAATAATGAAAAGAAACTAAATTCCGTCGCAAATCCCTCACAAAATTTATCAATTTGCGATTGATTTGCGATGGACCTAAACTTTTTATTTTTAAAAAAAACAGGCTATCATTAAAAATCACGCGTACTCACTACGACACACTAATATATGAATTCTTAAAGGCATAAAAAATTTTAAAATTTAAAATACGAGAACTCGTATACGTGTTTCTTCATTAACAACGAATCATAAACTTTGTAACGTATATAAAAGAAATACAAATGTACACGAACGTATCTATAGGCAAGTGTATAAAACAAATACTTATTCAAATCAAATTTTATGTATTTACTTACATAATTAATATTCTTACTCGCTATTTTAGGCTTTTTGAACCGAAAAAATAAAAAGAAACAAAATTCCGTCACAAATCTCTCACAAAATTGAACAATTTGCGATAGATTTGCGACGGACCGACTATCATTAAAAATAACGCGTACTAACCACGACACATTCGTTTAGATGAAAATGTAAATGTAAATCTAAACACGCGTACTAACCCGAAATGAAAATCTTTTTGGATTTTTTGATTTATAATGAAAATGTAAAAGATGAAAAATGGAAAAATATGCTAAGTGTTGGATTTCGGATGGACCGACTTCGGATGGACCGACTTCGGATGAACAGTGCCACCGAATTCGGATCCTGCCGAAATCCGGATGATGAATGATGAATGATATGTGGGGGACCGAATTCGGATGATGTGGGTGGTGCTGGACCGAATTCGGATGGTGCTGCAAATTCGGATTAGGACCGAAGTTGGAGTTGATGCATGATGAGGGAATGGTCCGAATTCGGAAGACATAGGCGTTTCGGATATGGTCCGAATTCGGATCAACAGTGTATGATGAACTGACTTAATGAAAATTTTGGACTTAATTAGAAGGACCGAATTCGGATCAACAGTGGTCCGAGTTCGGATGCACAGTGTCCGAATTCGGTCTTGGAATATTGAAAACCTTGAAATTATGTCTAAGTGGGATATCCGAATTCGGGGCCTGGTCCGAATTCGGACGTCCGAAGTCCAGCAGTGCAGTTAATGAGTTCATGCAACATGCAACGTGAACAGTGGTGATTGTGACAAAAATACATGAAATTAAAGATCCTAGACTGAAAACAAGGAACAATATATTTAAATAGCTACAACTTACTAAACAAAGCACATTAAATGTCCTAAAATTAGCAAAAACCAAAAATAAAAACTAAAGAAATTTTGAAAATCAAACATGTAATTTATGAATAAAGGCTGAAGTAAAGATAGAAAATGTTTACCTGATAGTGCCGATGACAAAATAAGCAAGAAAAACGAAGAGACTTGATGGTTCACAAAGCTTGAAGGACGGAAATGGAGGTTTCGGTGGTGGTCGGCGACGGTAAGGAGAAAGAAGAAGAAGAAACTTGAAGGAGAAGAAAAGTAGTTTTTTTGACCGTTGACCCGCCCTATTTAAAGGGAGCGGGCCAGGTCAGGTGAAGCAAGATCCGCGCCCCTTTTCACTTTTAGGGCCGCCGGATTGATTACAAAACACACAAAAAAACAAAACAAAAGAAATAAATGTGATGAGCCTTAAACATTAATAGAAACAGAAAATTTAAACAACAATTTAGATAAAAATTTGGCCCAATTTATTACATCTTTTTGTATTTTCTTTGAAACACAAATAAGCAATTGCAAAATAAAATATTTTTGATATTTTCTTTTAGCATTTAAGTTAAGACAAAACGAAAATAAGATGAGATAAAATATTTTTGACTTTTTGACAAACTTAAACAACAAAAACAACAAACAAAAAAAATCTTTTTGGGATTTTCTAACCTATTAACTTACACTTTAAAATAAACTAAAAATAATCAACCTAAAATTTAAAAATTTAACTAATGGAAATAATAAAAAATAAAAAGGAACAAAGAATTATAAAAATTAACATCTTAACTATGATCCCCCTCAAATAAATACCGCTTCCCTCCTTTATCATTTTCAGATTAAATTCTTGAACCTTTTTAGCCTTATAGATACAGACAAACCTGGGATATGTTTGCGTCCCACTCAGTGATGAACATTTCACACAACAATTTGTCAGGATCATTAATTATTAAAAATGTACATAGATAAGGAAATGTTGAGATTTAATTTTGTGACATAATCCTTAAATTTAAATAACAGATAATTTCTAAAATAAAGGAATTTCAAACATGATAGATTGAAATAGAATTATTTAAGAAAATATATGATATTTAATTGGAAGGTGGATTCAACATGCCGATATGAGATACTAAAAAACTGAAAACGAGGTTCATCTAAAGCTTTAGTAAATATATCCGCAAGTTGATATTCCGTTGCAACAAAATACAACTTAATCATTCCCTTTTCTACGTGATCTTTAATAAAATGATACCTGATATCTATGTGTTTCGTTCGAGAGTGCTGCACGGGATTGCAAGAGATGGCAATTGCACTTCAAGAATCGCAATAAATTGGGATATTTGTGAGTGAGAATCCATAATCGCGTAATTGTGTTCTCATCCACAGTACTTGAGAGCAACAGCTTGCAGCTGCTACATACTCAGCCTCAGCTGTGGATGTTGAAACTCAATTCTGCTTTTTGGAGGACCAACTCACCGGTCTGTCTCCCAAGAACTGTATTCCTCCCGACTTGCTTTTTCTGTCAACTCTACAACCTGCAAAATCAGCATCTGAAAAAGCGGTAAGATCAAAATCGGTTCCCTTTGGATACCATAGACCAAGATCGGGTGTACCCTTAAGATAACGAAAAATGCATTTTACCGCAGTTAGGTGTGATTCTTTCGGGTCGGCCTGAAAGCAAGCACAAAGACATGTTGAAAACATTATATCAGGCCTACTAGCAGTTAGATACAGTAAGGATCCTATCATCCCTCTGTAAGTTGTATTATCGACATTTTTTCCAGAAGGATCAGTGTCTAACTTACAGTTGGAGGCCATGGGAGTTGCGATACTCGTGCAAGAGTCTAACTTATACTTCTTGAGAATGTCAAGAGTATATTTCGACTGGTTCACAAAAATCCATTCCTCAAGTTGTTTGACTTGTAATCCGAGGAAAAAATTCATTTCCCCCATCATACTCATCTCGAACCTGGACTCCATTAGGGCTGAAAAATCCTTACAGAAATTACTTGTCAGTAGATCCAAATATAATGTCGTCGACATATATTTGTACTAGCATTATGTGTGGGCCTTCCTTTTTCGTGAACAGAGTTGTGTCCACCACACCTTTACTGAAACCGGCAGAGATAAGAAAATTAGAAAGACTATCATACCATGCGCGAGGTGCTTGTTTTAAACCATAGAGGGCTTTGTCTATCACATAAACATGGTCAGGTTTATGTGCGTCAACAAATCCTTGTGGTTGTTCAACGTATACCTCTTCGTTAAATTCACCGTTGAGAAAGGCTGTCTTGACGTCATTTGGTACACTTTGAAGTCCTTGTGTGCCGCGTACACCAAGAAGATTCTGATCACTTCGATCCGTGCAACTGGAGCGAAGGTCTCGTCATAATCTATCCCTTCTTGTTGTCGGTAGCCTTTGGCAACAAGTCTCGCTTTATTCCTTATCACAATACCGTTCTCATCTCGTTTGTTCTTATAGATCCACTTAGTTCCAATCACTGTACGGTCTTTTGGTTTGGGAACTAACCATCATACTCTTAGCTGTTCAAACTGGTTGAGTTCCTCTTGCATTGCAACAATCTAGTCTGGGTCTTTTAGGGCTTCATCCACACGAGCGGACTCTATCATACTAAGGAATGATGCGATGAGACATTCACTAGCAGATGCCCTACGTGTTTGGACTCCAGTTAAAACATCACCAATGATCTGATCGGTTGGGTGACTTCGGGTCCATTTAGTCTCGTGTGGAAGGGGTGCTCGGGATGGAATCTCAGTGGTTAAAGGGGGGATGGATGAAGATTCATGGTGAATGGTTTCAAGTGATGGTACCACTGGTTCCGGTTCGAGTTCCGAGTGTTCAGCTGAAGGAAGGATATTTGGCATTATATGTGAGGGTATTACAGGAGTAGATTCAACTACGGATGTATCAGTGGATGATGTTGATGGATGAGGATATGATGAGGATGAAGATGGAGCGGATAAACTTTGTGGTGCAGTTGAATTGGATGCATTACCTACATTATTGACAGCATTAGACACATTAGCATTAGGACCGAAAAATTCTATATAAAAAGGATCAAACAAATTAACTAAATCGGAGGAAAAAAAAGAAGTAGAATTAGTAGAAGAGTCTCCAGGCATTTGTGTAATGCGAGGTCCTGTATGATCAACTTCGGGTGCCAGTTCAGCAAACTCATCAAATGTGACATGCACACTTTCATTGACTGTCCTGGTTCGGGTATTGAATGCGCGATAAGCCTTCGAGTTGGATGAGTATCCAATGAAGATCGCTTCATCCACTTTTTCGTTAAATTTCCCGAGGTTGTCTTTATCGTTCAGCACATAGCACCTGCAACCAAATACACGTAAGTACTTGATAAAAGACACTTTATTCAAAAAAGAGTTGATAAGTAGTTTTATTTAAGCGCTTATGGATAATGGAGCGATTCTGTGTATAGCAAGCTGTTGATACGGCTTCGGCCCACAAGAATGGAGGTAGCTTTGAGTAGGCTAGCATTGTACGGCTTCGGTACGGTTACGCCTTTCCACGACTCCATTTTGTTGAGGTGTTCTAGCAGCAGGATATTGATGCTGAATACCTTTGGATCGAAGGAAGCCCTCAAATACCGAATTCTTGAACTCCGTGCCGTTATCAGATCTGATTGATTGAACTGACAGCTGCTATTGGGTCTCGACACTCTTTATAAAATCTATGATTTCTTGAGCTGTCTCATCCTTGGATCGCAAGAACCTGACCCATGTATATCGTGAGTAGTCATCAACGATAACCAACACGTATCGCTTCCCATTTATGCTTTGGGTCCGCATTGGTCCGCATAAATCCATGTGAAGTAACTCCAATACTCTTTTTGTTTATGGTTCGGGTTTTGGTTTGTGAGATGATCGTTTCATCTTTCCTTTCTCACAAGCTCCACAAAGATGATCTTTTTCATAACGCAATTCAGGGAGACCTTTGACCAGTTGTTTCGTAGCCAGCTTGTTGATATTGTCAAAGTTCAAGTGGGATAACCTTTGATGCGAAGAGTCTTTTGAAGTGGCTTTTGATAAGAGGCAAATGCTATCCTTTACTATGAGCATGACTACGTCTATGGTGTAAAGGTTAGAATTACGAGAACCAGATATAATTTCTTTTCCATCCATACTCTTTACACTGCAGTCCTTAGCCCTAAATGTTACTTCTAGTCCTTTATCACAGAGTTGTCCTATGTTAAATAGATTATGAGATAATCCCTCAACATAGTCAACGTCCTTGATGACTAGATTATTCAAGACTAAGTCCCCGTATCCTTTAATATGAGCCTGATGGTTGTTCCCGAATTTTACTGTCCCGCAATATTGTTCAAGTACGTTGGACAGCAATTCTCTTCTCCCAGTCATATGCTTGGAGCAACCCGAATCCATATACTAGATGGATTTAGCCTGAAAAGTAAATAAATTCATATAATGAAAAACTATATGCATTCAAACACATCCATCTTATATTTACAATAAAACCGTGTTTTGAACCGAGATGTTCAGAAAACACGATGGGTTAAGACCGGGTCCTGAGCTGTGTGCACAGAAGCCAAACGTGTCAGTTTAAGCACAACCGACAAGCAGAAGAACGGGTCCTAGTCTATGGTAACTAGAAGCCAATTCATTGAAGAACGGGTCTTGATCAGAAGTAACCAAGAACCATCTGCATAAAGATCACACAACTTTGGGTACCCATCTCAATATGGGTCCATTTTTGTTAGGAGTTCCAAATGTATATGACAGGTGTGCAGTATTAGGAACCCATTTAGCATTTATGTGTGGTCCGGATGCATAGCCCTTTGGAATCCATTGAAGATTGGGTTTATTAGGCTTTGGAACCTTAGGCGATGAAATTACCTTCGGTTTTTTTACTTTTTGAGACCTTTTTGACCTTTGCTTTGGTTTTAGGCCTCGGTAACGGACATGTCTCATTTTTATTTGTGGCTGATGATGCAACATTTTTGATTTTCTTTTTCCGAATTCTTTTAACAGGATATGGCACATAAGCATTCATTTCAGGAACCTGTCGTCTATAACGAGTTGGACATAAATTAAACAATTCACTAAAAGAGTACTTTAAACAAGCAGACAAATTCGTTACATTATTACACACATTGTTTTCAGAGATTACAGACATCCTATCTCTAGAAACAAATTCACTTGGCATTATAGCCTTCTTCACAAAAAAACTTGAAAAATCCAGCATGGTGGTTTTAGGAACTCTTCTTACATAATCTGTAGGAACAAAACGATTAGAGTCAGTATGCATGGAAGATTTAGACTTTACAGATTTTTTTTTGTTGGTGAGTGGGTTTCTTAAAAGACTTGGATTGAATCTGAGCCTTTTTAGAAACCTCATCTTTAAACGGTTTTGAGCATCACCTTTATAAATGATAGAAGAATTTTCAGCTTTAGTCTTACCTTTGTTGGATGACCTACATGGGATTTTGGTGGAATGAGAAACTGTTTGTTCTTTTGAAAAATCTTTCAACGTTTGAGAAACCATGTCAAATTTTTCTCTGTAGACAGTTAATTCCACAGATTGTTGAAAAGTTTGATTTACTAATTTTTCTTTGCTCTTAAGAAGAGCTTCTTGAAGATCAAGACCTTTCTTTTGAGACGACTTCAATTCCTTTTCTAAAACAGTTGTTTGATGTTGAAGAACTTTTGTAGGAATATAAAGTCGTGGAATTGGTTTTACAGGTTCTGCTTTCATTTTAGCATCCGAATAACTTGACAAAAAGTCTTCCTCTAAAGTGGGTACTCTAGATGGATAACTCTCGTTAAGTTCTTCATATTGAAAAGAAATTTCTTTTTCTTTATTTTCAACACGTTTCTCATTCTCTTGGTTTAAAACTTCTTTTGATGACTCAAAAAAGAAAGATTTAAGTCCAGCTCCCATATAGTTCATGTCATAAAATAAAGGTAAAACTTTTTGGGCCTTGTCCAAATATTTAGGATTTTTAAAACCGATTCCTTGTTTCGAATGTTAAAATCTAGTTTCTTTAGGCTGATTCAAGTGAATAGTTTGTTCAGTTTGACCTTTTTTTAAAAATGCATCGTCAAGGGTCTTTATTCGTGAGTACAAACTTATTCTTTCTTCTTCTATCATTTTATATTTTTCTAAACTGTCTATATTTTCCATATTTACTGTCTCTAATTGTTTTGAAAGTACATATATTTTCTTCTTTTAAAGAGAGTTTTTCATTAGACAACCTATCCATACAAGATTCAAGGTATATATTCCTATCCTGAACATCTACTTTTTCCATTAGCATCTGTTTTATTACATTGTGATTAGTTAACCACTTTGATTGATATAATTCAGACGACTCTTTTAAAGTTTGAGCTAGATGTTCAGCTTGCACACACTTCTCTGTTTAAGCGTTTAACCTAGCTTCTAGATCAAGTATATGTGTGTGCAATGTACATTCAGTATTTACAGATAAAATATTTTCATGCTCTTGAATGTAACAGGAATACACCTCTTGTGTCTCTGAACCGGATGATGAGCATTCGGGATCGTCGGATTTAGCCATCAGACATGCTGGTGGATTTTTCATTGTCTCCCCCTCATCAGCATTGTCTGAACTTGAAGCAATTCTTGCCCTTATCATCCTCCTCGTCGGTATCTTCAGCATCCTAGTAGTCTTCCTGGGCGACGAGGGCCATGGCATCGGTTCTTTTCTTAGCGGCTTCCAACTTTCGCTCATAGTAGTCTACGTCTCTGTCGAACTTGTTATTGCACTCCCGAGCAAAGTGGCCCGGTTTCCCACATTTGTAACAGAGACGCTCCTCGGCGCCTTTCGGTTCTTCGGCTCACGGCCTCTCATCCCTTCTTTCAACCGGCCTTTTGTCGGCGCGACGATGTTCTCGGCTATCATCCCTCCTTCTATCCCGACGATCACTCTCTCTTCTGTCATCCCTGCGGTCGTCCCGACGATCGTCCCTTCGATCATATTCTCTCCTGTCATCCCATCGATCATCACGCCGATCGTCTCGCCTTTCATGACGGCGATCATCTCGATAGTCGCGTCTATCATCGTACCTCCTCTCATCCCTGTCATCTCTGTGACAGTCATCCCGACGATAATCATCGCGTCGTTCATCTCTCCGGTCACCTGAGTATCTCCGCAGACCGGTGTCATAGCGGAGCTGATTGTTAGTCTTGTCGGAAAAACGTCGTTGTTGGAGACGATTTGTCCACAAGGCGATCTGTTCTTGAATAACGACTTCTTCCTCATCCATTACCTCACGCGGAGGAGAAGCATACCTGTACTAAGATGAAGATGAACCTTGTGCAAAAGATGCAGTGGGAATATTCGTGTTAGAGATCAAGGCTAGGGAATCATTGGGTTTGATGCCAGTGTTAGCAGATAGCAGCAAAGATGCGAGTTGATTTGCCATCTTTTTCTATTGATCCACATCCCCTTGATACTTTTTCAGCTCTTTGAAGATGACATTGATCGATACCTCAGGAATATTTAGGACTCGTCGTGCGGCCCGACATGCAATCTGCCACTCAGGGGCTAAGGCTGAAAAGAACTGGATGTTTATGTCATCCTTGTCCTTTTTGATGTGCAGTTTGTTTAACTCATTCAGGACTGCACAAAACCTCGTAAACATAGCCTGCAGGGACTCCCCGTCTTTCGCACGGAATTCAGTAAACTTAGCCTTAGCTTCCTCTATTTTGGCTCGGTCATCTTGATCTGCCCCCAGCATTTGTACCTCTAGCTCGTCCCACATTTCTTTAGCAGACATTTTGCTGTCCACTCTGACTAAGATATCATGTGGGGAAGGGCCTGATAGATCAGATACTCAGCCCTCTTATCGGCATGCTGCTTGTCACGCTCAGCGTCATTAGCTGGTTCTCTATCAACCTTAGATGCGAGAACAGGGGGGTCAGCCTCGGGTCTAGCCGCGATTTCCCGATAGTAGATAACGGAGCCTTCAGAGATGGATTGAAGCATAAGGTTTCCAAGGGGTTGCATACCAACAAATTTGAGGAACCGGGATTTCCATTGTTCATACTCGTCAGGATACAGAACAGGTGGTCTGTTCTCGGATCCGAGTACGAGAGCTTCACGAGACATGATTGAGGGTGCTGATTGAACAAATAAGATCTGGAAGGTGGAAACTTGAATCGGATGGACTGGATGGTACTAATTCGGATGATGGTTTCTGAGTTCGGATTGAGCCGAATTCGGTGTAAGGTCTACTACTGCAAGATCTATCTAGACGCGGATCCGTGAACGAGTGCGGAATCCTCGTTGACGGTTAGACGGACAACTCTCAATCAACGGAAACACGGAGACTATTAGACGCTGAACGAACGACACACGAACGATCCTACGTACTAATTCTCTTCGAAACGGCACTCACCTAGCTGATAAACTCGAGATCGCCTCTTGCTTAATTCCTCACGAATTCTGCCAAAAGGTCTCTTAATGATTCGAGTCTATCCCTAATTATAGACCCTGATTCGAGTCTGTTGTGGGCCAACCTCGAATCTGGCCTAAGGCCCATTCGAATCTGTCCATCTGACAGACTCGAATCTAGCCCATTCGAATCTAAGGATACATTCGAATCTATCACAGATTCGAATGTCTTCCTTTACCTATTCGAATCTAGCCAATACACTTAAAACACTTAAGTGATGAAACTTATGTTTTAACTTATGCTTGAGTTAATCTTTGACCTTTATGTTTGAACTTCTTGTAATACGTTACATCAAGTTCAAACACACAATCAATAACAGACAAACACATATTAAACATATATATCAAAATACTTGTTAATACTCAGAATATTACCTAAACCATAATGCAGATCGATTAGACTGCTATCGTCACACAGGGTGTACCAACAGACTCCCCCTTGACGATAGCTTCTAATTATTTACATTACATCAAATTTAAGTACTAGAGCTATATATACTACTACCTGCATATAATCCAGCATCTATACAAACTTTAACTACCTTTTGGAACTTCCTGGCTTCAGATCTCCATGGTTCAGTAAAGAAAATAGGCTGATCATGAAGCTTCTTCAGGTCGTCCTTCGATAGGTTTATCAAATGCAGTGGATCATATACCTTCAAAATGACCTGCTCGTCTTGATCTTCCATGATAGCTTCAGCAGTGTCAATCTCTAGGTACCACCACTTCATGTTGCTCAAAACGTTCTGTGGCATTGGTTTCATTGGGACTTTCTTTAGACACCTCACAGGTTTGTATTCCATCCTGGCCCATGGCCTACCTGTATGAGGATCTATTCTCGACTGATCCTCGACCCTCTTTCCGGTCCTTGGCTTGAGTCGCTCGAATTTCCCAGATCTTCCTTCTTTCCTTATGATTCTTGCCACAACCTCAGCGTACTGGTCATTACCTATATTAATTAATTCTTTCCAAGCAAGCTCCTTTACTTCAATCTTGGGCAGTGAGTTGAACGCCCTCAGTGTTCGCCTCAAGTATTGAAGGCCATCTCTTCTTTTTAAGATAAATAGCTGCAGTTCTTTGTCAAAGAACCAGC
The DNA here is from genome assembly GCA_020465985.1 of Centrapalus pauciflorus. Lineage (NCBI taxonomy): Eukaryota > Viridiplantae > Streptophyta > Magnoliopsida > Asterales > Asteraceae > Centrapalus > Centrapalus pauciflorus. The sequence goes on along the minus strand of JAANYP010006843.1, from coordinate 753,777 downwards.
TTATAATCCCTCCAGCAAAATTTCCAGCACTTGGATTTCTCATCTTCTTCTTCATCTTCAGCTGATCTTTCTTTTCTTCCTTCTTGAACCAAAGATTTATCAAATCAGCTCTAGATGGCTCTTTCTCAGCCTCTTCAAGTTCTTTGTCTTCAACTGAGGCTACCTTGATGTAATCAATATCAATCACATTATGATTTTGGCTCTCATACAGTTCAGTGACTGGTTGTGAATTGATTATTACTTCATTAACATGATCGTCTTCATCATCTAGCACTTCATCATCCGATTTCCAGTCAACGACGTCATCTGGAATGAATTCACCTTCTTCTAATTCTTCAATATCATCTTCAAAATCAAATTCCATTAGCTCTTCTTCAATATCTTTCAGCGCATCTATCATGTCGCTATCTAAAGTCCTTGAAGAACCTGCTTCTCCTCCTGCTCCTCCTACTTCTCCTTCTGTACTAGGCTCCCCCTGAACTTGTGTAACTTGAGCTGCAGAAAAATCTACAGACTCAATCTCTTTGTTCGCACCGGGATCATCGCCTTCATTATCATCATCTTCTCGCTGTACTTCCTGATCTTTACAACTCGTCTCCCCCTGAGTTTGTAGATTTTTCATAAGTTGCTCTAGGAGGGACCGCATTGCTCGGATTTCAGACGATTGATCAGCAACAAATGATTTAATCTCCGTGTTTTCGTCTCTAACACTTTCAACAATCTTTCTCAGTTCTGCATTCTCCTTATCAAGATTAGAGTTATGCTCTTGGAGTTCACCGACTGCTTTTGTGAGAGTTATGATTTGAACGTTCTGAAAGTCGACACGGCTCTTGAGTTGCATGATTCGTTGATTGTCGGTATAGGCTTCTGATGTAGAAGGGATGGACTGAATGGGAGCAGGATTGAATGGGTGGGGAATGTAGGGTTCATGTTGCTGAGGTGGCGGTGATGGTGGAGCTGTAACTTGGGGTTGGGTCTGGGTTTGAGGCGGAGGTTGTGCATCGGACTCTGATGAAGTCCCCTGCATAAACCTGTGATGTTTGGCCCGTTGCCTTGTCACCAACTGAGCAGTCTCATCTTCTTCAAAATCTGACTCCTCCAATTCCCTGGCCTCTCGCCTCCTCGAACCACCTTCATTGACAATCAATCGCGAACCATAAGTTCCAATTTGAACTTCAGGAACTGCAGCTGCAGGAACTTCCTCTGAATCTGATTCGGATTCTGAAGATATTAATGCGTCATCTGCCCTTTCCGGTTCGTATTCGTCAACATCACGAAATATATCATCTGCATCTCCAGGCGGACTAAGCAGCTCACCCACTAATGCTGCTGCCACATCTTCATTTGCATTAGGACCAGAAGACCATATTTCCTCCAAGGTCTGAGCAATCTGCTCAGATTCGGGGACTGCACCGATTCGGGGACTGCACCTGAAGTCCCTGCGTCTTGTGCCTGTGGTTGTTCACTGGTTGAAGGCCTGGATGCCTGAATTTGACTAGCAGTTTGTTGCTGTTGTCGTCGTGGATCACGCGGCCTAGCACGCGGCTGTTGTTGGCGTTGTGGTTGTTGTTGCTGTTGCTGCTGTTGGACATCAACTACCCCTGCCCAGTTGGCATTACTCGGGGCTTGAAATTCCCTATCTAGAATTGCACCAAATAGTGGACGCGCCACCGGAACCACTAACCTTCCTCGATGTGAGGAGCAGTCAGAGTAGATGCGCTTATCCATAATATTCACGCTCAATGCATCATCTGATTGTGGCAAATCAGGCAAGAAGTGCCTTATCAACATCATTACAAACCTAGGATACAGAAGGAATCTTTCTCTCTCAGGGGCAGTAATTTGATGGATGAATTCCGAGAAAAATAACTGTGAGAAGCTGAACTTCTTATTGTACACCATGGCAATCACCCCAGATTGAATCTTGGATACAATGTAATCAAACCCAGCCTTCTTAGGCGCAAAACAAACCATGAACACGTGGACCAAAAATCGCCACTGCCCTATCAACCCGCTTTTCATATAAGATGATTTTGTAACGTCCAAACTATAGCCCATTCGCAAAAACGCTGCTTGCCTAATACTTAATGGAAAGTCTATAGGCCCGTCTTCTTGTTCTTGTGAACCCAACTGCAGTACTTGACGCAAAATATCTGCTGAGAAAACCAGAGGTTGACCAGCAATTCTGGTTCTTAAAACTGTCGGGGTGACAGTACAGTCCACCTGTAAATGATCGTAAAATTGACGCACATATGAAATCACAATCGGAATATTTTGATATAATGCATAGCTGATCCTAGACTCTGCTAGAAAATCTAAAACTTCTCGAAATCCCTGTGCTTCAGGGATGTTATGAGCTGGATTAAGTACCATATTATGCTTAGGAACAAAAGCACGAAGCGCCATATCTGCACAATATATAAAAGTGTTAGAATTATTAAAAATCAATAAACTTGTTTAAATTCAAAATTTGTTTTATTTTGTACTCGATTAAGTACAAAATCCAACACAATTAAATTTCCACAAGTTTAATAAAATTTAAATTGAACAAAGCAAATACAGTACAGATTCGAGTCTAATGGACAGACTCGAATGTCATGGTCATCTCGAATCTATTGATAGATTCGAGAAACCCATGAACAGATTCGAATGCCCAAGAACAGATTTGAAAGGCCGACAGACTTGTTTGCAACAAAAATCCAAGATTTTAACCATTTTGAACTAGATAAATCACATAGTTTAGTTCAACTATGTTCTAATCACTGAATTATGCCTTTAATTTGATATTTCATAGGTCCTAACTTAGTTATTTTTCAAAAACTCTATTTTGACCCATAAAACTTCAAAATGTGATGTTTAAGCCCAAAATTGTGTATAAAACTACCAAAATCTTGTACAATCCGGTTGATTATACCTAGATATGAGAGTAAAATCGAACACGATAGCTTTAGACTCGATGAAATGTCGTTTTCGTGAAATACGGTAGATTCGAGAATAGATTCGAGATCGCCACAGACAGATTCGAGGAAGTAGAATCGAAAACAGTAAGAAATAAATGACTTCACTGTTAACCTATTTATACCACCTACCTTCGAGTCTAAGCATAGATTCGAATCTACTGACAGATTCGAAGTACTCCTTATTCGAGTCTGTCTTAGATTCGAAACCTCCAACACTTAGAAAAAATTTCGAAAATTTTGAAATAACTTCAACCTTTTTCAACCTTTTTCTACGGTATTGTGTAACAATATAAACTATGCCAATTCTTTTACCCGAAGCACAAATATTTCACACAATGTTTATTTTATCCAACTTTGAATGCACCCTCAGTAACTTTTGACCTTTTACCTAAGTAAAAATGAAACTAAACTAAAATAAAATAAACTAAGGTAAAAATAAAAATAAAATAAAGTAAACTAAAATTTTGACCAAAAATTTAATCTAGACTTAAGAAAAAAATTTACAATCTAAGCTAAATACTACTGCAAGATCTATCTAGACGCGGATCCGTGAACGAGTGCGGAATCCTCGTTGACGGTTAGACGGACAACTCTCAACCAACGGAAACACGGAGACTATTAGACGCTGAACGAACGACACACGAACGATCCTACGTACTAATTCTCTCCGAAACGGCACTCACCTAGCTGATAAACTCGAGATCGCCTCTTGCTTAATTCCTCACGAATTCTGCCAAAAGGTCTCTTAATGATTCGAGTCTATCCCTAATTATAGACCCTGATTCGAGTCTGTTGTGGGCCAATCTCGAATCTGGCCCAAGGCCCATTCGAGTCTGTCCATATTGACAGTCTCGAATCTAGCCCATTCGAATCTAAGGCTAGACTCGAATCTATCACAGATTCGAATCCCAAGCCTTAAACAATTCGAATCTATGGCTACATTCGAATCTATCACAGATTCGAATGCCAAGCCTTGTATTCTAAAATCACCTAAGAACTTGTCTTATCAATAACAAAACTAGACTGCTGTCGTCATACTGAATGTACCAACAGACTCCCCCTTGACGATAGCTTCTAGTTTTTGTTCATTGATCTTGATAGACTATTTGCTTTAATGACAATGAGTGTCGAGATCACCCTTTCTCCTCGTTATCCATGACTGATGATTCTGAAACGCTTCTCTAACTTAGTCCACGTTCCTTTAAACCACATCGCTTCTAATACCTCTTAGACTAACCTCTCAAATCTGCAGTACGACCCTTTCTTCTGACAGTTTTTGCAAACACCTCAGCCCAGAATTGTCTTCCTAGATTATACGGTCCTTCTAAGCTAAATCAGTCACTTCTAACTTCAGAATCTGATTCATCATTTAGAGCAGTCTTCTGCATCTCTAGATCTATCCCATTCTGATCATCATTCATAACACCTTCATCGAGTGATGCATCATAACACTTCGGAAAAAGTTCTAAGTCATCTTCAATTACTCTGACAATGCTCCGGTCAGACCATGTCTTCAGTTACTTCAGTTGTCTCTGAATCCTTGTCTTTCCTATTGTCAGTAGCTTCGGACACTGACTCCCCCTGAGGATCAGCAGTGAGAGCCAATATTTGAAAGATCTGCCAGCTCACTACTGTCTTGAAAGATCTGCCCGCTCACTATTCGAGCTATCTTCTTTGACTTATCTTTTTCGAAGGACAGCTTCTCTACGATTTCTCCACTCTCTACTATTTCTCCCCCTGAGATGGATGATCTTTCAACCAGATGCCAATATAGCCTCCAGATTTGCAATCTGCTGCTACTGATCAGTCTCTGTCTGATCCAACTTGGCATGAAGTTCACAAATCGCCTTTGTCAGGTGAAGAATCTGTAATTCTGTGAATAATTCAAGGCTAACACTGTATAGACTTAATCAACAGATGAAACAAGTCATTAGATGTTAGTAGGACATTAAAATCATTATTCAACGATAAAGATAAAATGAAACTCTCCTACTTAAAGTTTTTGAAGGTTTATAGCGTAAACCAAACACGAGAACTAAGTTCGAGAGAAACTATCATTACCTTTGTGTAAATAGTCCCAACCTCGTAAGTTTTGAAAGACTTTGAACAAATTTTCAACTTTTTCAACACTTAAATGAAAATTTTGAAAATCTTTGAATAAAATTCAACTTTTTCAACTTTTTCATGTAATGGAGGTTTACAACCTTTGCAGAACCAATCACACTAAGCAACAGATTTTCACGCAATATTTGTTTATTCAACCAATCATGCATCCTTAGAAACTTTGACCTTTATACTACTGAAGATAAAAATAAAATAAAATTAATTTTAAAGTTAAGCTACTCTAACCTACACTAAATAGTATATTTTTGGCGAGAATAGTCAAAGAAAGATTCAATCAGATAGCGATGTCTGATACTAACTTTCAGTTTTTAAACTTTCACACTTAGGAATTTTTTATTCCTTTGTTTGTTTGTCGTGACATACCTATTTAGCCGATTGTTGGTATTTTTACCCCTTTTAAACATTCTACATTTGGGAATATCCCTTGGCCTTTTTATTTATCAGGAAATTATCTTACGTGACGCAGACATAGACATACTTTTATGATCAAGGCACACAGACAAAGATTCTAACTTGTTGGTATTTGCAAACTTTCTTTAAAAGACTAACATCGGACACAGGTCTGTATTCTCATACAACAAAGTGTCTTAGTTCGACTTAAGGTTTATTTTTAAAGTTAGCAGATAGCGGTGACAGGTCTGTACTGACGTACAACAAAGCGACATATCTGCTAACCCGAATCTAAACAGAGACAACAGGTCTGTACTTACGTACAACAGAGTTGCATGTTTTCGACTCTCAGTTTTATATGATATTTCTATGCTTTCCATTTTCAGATGTATTTGATGTTGCCATACATCCCCAGAAAGTTTGCACACCTCATTTAGACTTAAAGTTTGTATGTCTTGTACATAAAAATTAAGACCGATTGGTCGTACATCTAGGTTAGTGACACGCTTGACTTTTTCTAGAATATTTTATTAGCCTTGAGATTCCCTATATGTATTATGCCTACCAACACATCAAACTAAATAAAGTATAACACTTAGAGTTTAGTTGCATTATGTGTGAAAGCCTAAATACTTAGAGTCTGTAACGACGGTGCTAATTTTCGTCACTTTGAACCTATGTATCTAAGACTTAACTCCTTTTCTGATATTCTCTTTTTTTTTGTATTTTTTGTAATTTTCTCTCTTTTTTCTTTTGTTTTTCATAGCAAAAAGCAGTAAACTAAGCTAACCTACTAACTTACTAAAAATAGAAACTTACTAAAAATAGAAACTTTCCTAAATTAGAAACTTACCTAAATTAGCAGACTACTGTAAAGAAAGAAATACTACTACTCTAAAAGAAAATAAACTTACTACTACTAAGGTCAAATTACTCTGGGTTGCGCATTCCATTCAGTTGAATTAAATACTCAAACCGTGACTTATCAAACGCTTTGGTAAATAAATCAGCATTATTATCTTCTGTTGCCACCTTTACCAGTTTGATTAAGTTCTTTTCAGCACAATCACGAATAAAATGATGCCTTATGTCTATGTGCTTTGTTTTACTGTGTTTAACTGGATTATTAGTTATAGCAATTGTAGATTGATTGTCTATCCTAATAGGAGTTTGAGTGTAAGCCAAACCGTAATCCCGCAATTGTTGTTGTATCCACAGAACCTGTGAGCAGCAACTACCAGCAGCAACATACTCGGCCTCGCACGTTGACACGGCTACCGACGTTTGTTTCTTGCATTGCCAGGACACCAGTCTCCCTCCTAGGAACTGACAACCTCCAGTCGTTGATTTGCGCGTCAAGCTGCATCCTCCGTAGTCCGAATCTGTGAACGCCTCCAACTCTAGATCTCCCTCCGCGTGATACCAAAGTCCCAGCTTCGGTTTCGACTTGAGGTATCGTAGAATCCGCTTCACAGCTTTCATATGCATCTCCTTCGGATTCGCTTGAAACCTAGCACAAATACACACATCAAACATTATGTCAGGTCTTGAAGCAGTTAAATACATAAGTGAACCAATCATGGCCCGATATAAAGTCGGATCCACATCGGAATCACTTTCAGTACCCGGCCCGAGATTGTGATTCACTTGAATCGGCGTGCTGAAATGGGCAGTCAACTTAGTTCCCTCCATCCCAAACCGTTCTAATATGTCATAGACATACTTAGTTTGATGGATAAACATTCCTTCCTTATTTTGGTCAACTTGTAACCCTAAAAAGAAATTCAACTCCCCCATAGCACTCATCTCGAACTTAGACTTCATCACCTTTTCGAAATCTTTGCACATCTGTTCGTCTGATGATCCAAAAATGATATCATCGACGTACACTTGTACCAAGATAAAGTGATCTCCCTTTCTCTTCACAAATAGAGTACTATCTATCCTACCCCTCTCAAAGCCGTTTTCTAAAAGATGGTTGGATAAAGTCTCATACCACGCCCTAGGTGCCTGATGTAATCCATAAAGAGCCTTATCTAAGCGATATACTCTATCAAGATATTTAGGATCTGTAAATCCGGGCGGTTGTTCGACATACACCAACTCCTTCACTTTCCCATACAGGAAAGCACTCTTAACATCTAATTGATATACCTTAAATCCCTTGAAGGAGGCAAAAGCTAAAAACAACCTAATTGCTTCTAACCTTGCTACTGGTGCAAAAACTTCGTTGTAATCGATTCCCTCCTCTTGGTTGAAACCCTTAACAACTAATCTCGCCTTGTTGCGCGTGACTATACCCCGATCGTCTCTCTTGCACTTAAAAACCCATTTGGTTCCTATTGCAATCTCCCCTCGAGGTAACGGAACTAACTCCCACACTTCTAGTTTCCTAAATTGTGAAAGTTCTTCCTGCATCGCTTCAACCCAGGAGTTGTCTTTAAGTGCCATTTGCACATTTTTGGGCTCTTCTTGCGATATGAAACATGAATATAGACATGTGTGATATGCCTCGGAGTCGTTTATCATCGACAACAACACAGTGTTGTTATTTACACTACTCCGAGTCCTCACACCCTCGTTAGGATTTCCTATGATGCTATCTATCGGATGGTTCTTGTTAATCCTAGAGGTCTCTATTTCATCAACCCTTAGATTATCTCCTATGTTGGATCCTATTTCACCTAAAGGGGGAACAGTCTCAGCTTCTACATTTTCCTCCTCACGGACATTTTCCTCAGAGTTGGAACTTGAAGGTTGAGTCTGATTCTCAGTGTTAGGTGCCGCTTGATCAGCAACTTCTGGAGAACTATCTACAGTCGCAGTAGGCTCGGACGTAGATTCGAACGTGGTCCTTGGAAAGATTTGGCCATCGTCGTTCAGATGCAACGTCGCCAAGTCCTTCTCGATTGTACCTGCATTATCATCCAGAGGAATGTTAAAGGACTCAAATAACTTATCATAGTCAAATATCCATTCCTGACCAGTTTGGGGTTCATGTGTATAACTTGAGACTTCAATATTATACACAATCTCCACAGTACCAGTTGTTTTGTTAAACACCCGTTTGTTTGGTGAGTTTGGCACATAACCTAGGAAGTATCCTTCGTCAGCCTTTTCACCAAACTTCGGTTGATGTTTTGTTCTTAAAAGTGTGCATGGTACTCCAAACGGTTCGAATCCAGTTAAGTTAGGTGGCCGTTTATTCAAAATTTCATAGCATGTTTTGTTCATTGATTTGACTGTAAGGACTCGGTTTAAAATATGGCACGCGGTATTCACTGCCTCCCCCCAAAACATGGTAGGAAGCTTTGAATCCGAAAGCATAGTCCTTGCAGCCTCAATCAATGTTCTGTTTTTACGTTCGGCCACCCCATTCTGTTGTGGTTCATATGGTGCACTGAATTGATGCACGATGCCCTTTGATAGGCAATATACACCAATTACAGAGTTTTTAAATTCAGTCCCATTATCACTACGAATATGTTTAACCCTTGTTCCGTAGGAGTTCTCCACTTGGTCTAAGAACCCGATGAGCTTTGCAGCCGTCTCGTCCTTCGTACCTAAAAAGAAAACCCATGAAAACCGTGAGTAATCGTCAGTGATAACTAAGCAAAACCAACTACCTCCTATACTCCTTTTGTTGATAGGGCCGAAAAGGTCCATATGCAACAAATCGAATGTCGAGGTTATGGAGTTCAGCTTCTTGGACTTGTGTGTCTTTTTATGTTGCTTGCCCTTCATGCACGGTAGACACTTGTCTTCAAACTGAAAGCTCTTCAGAAGCACACCTTGCACCAAACCATTCTTCGTTATGTAGTTCATTTTCCTAAGGTGCAAGTGAGCCATGCGTCTGTGCCACAAAACCGATTCCGTCTCCGAAGCTTTTGATAGTAAGCAGATCGAACCCATCGAATTATCTGGCTTGTTCATATCGAGCATGTACAAGTCATTCTTCCTTGGAGCCCGCATCAATATCCAATCTTCAGGTATCTTGAATCCCGGCTTTAGCACTAACGCCTCAGTGTCAGTAAATAACACTGAGTTCTTCTTATCACAGATTTGAGATACACTAATGAGATTATGAACCAGTTTATCAACGTGATAAACTTGATCCAATGTAATCGTCCCATTAGTGACTTCTCCAGTTCCAGTGATATTTCCACCCTTGTTACCCGCGAATGATACAAATCCCCTATTACCCCCCTTGAAGTCTGTGAGAAGACTTCTTTCCCCCGTCATGTGCCTGGAGCAACCACTGTCGACGAACCACTTGTTGTTTGGACCGGTAGTTATCTCCTGCACATGAAAGAAAATAGGTTAGTTATCACGGGGAACCCAAGCCATGACTGACTTGGTAATACCATTCTCGTCCACATACTTGAACTCTTTCAAGTACCCATCTCGCCTTTCAGGTGACTTGGGCCTTTGAACTGAATTCTGTTGTGGTGCCGAGTGATTTAGATTCACTCTTTGCCTTTGAGTAGGCATTTGTTGTGGTGCTCTAGAATAAGTCTTATTATATTGTATTTCAGACTGTGATCCCTGAGCTCTTACCGGAACATAATGTCTAATGGGAGTATGTGACCTAACTGGAGTGTGTGACCTGCTAGGTGTGGTGCTCCTATAGACTTGTTGAGGTGCTGACCTAGATTGATTAATGACACGATTCGATGAATTTGTCCTAACCACTTCTTTTGGTCCAACCTTAACCGGTGTTTGTTTCACAACAGGTTTTGGTGCGGCCTGCACAGTTTTCTCGGTACTCTGAGAACTACTCGTGCTCGCCACACTTGTTGAGGGCTTAACAGGTGTTGGGTTCACTGTCTTAAGGGTAACATCTGCTTTCCTATTTGGACAGTGAGAAGCAACATGCCCTTTCTCGTGACATCTAAAGCAAGACATCTTATCCATGGACTTTTTGGTTGGTCCCTTAGATCTAGGTGTCTCACTAGTGTCTACATCCTTTGGTACATCTACAGTGTCTGTCTCTTCGACCTGGTCAGCCCATGAAATTTTCTGTTTTCCTGCAGGTATTTCACTGGAGGAAGACACAAATTTCACTTTCTTGACCTTGACGGTTGAGTCAGTCACCTTAGGTGTATTTTCAACTGTAGGCTCAGGTGTCGGTTCAGGTAGGTCCTCTAAAACTACTGACTTGTCAGTTTTCTCCTGAGGCTGAGGCACATAGTTCGCATTGAACGGTGGAGGAATTTCTTGAAAACCTAGACCTACAGGCTTCTTAGACTGTCTTTGGGCATCTAAGACTTTCCCTAGATTTAGGCTCGAATTCCTAAACTTTTCCAGCTTGCTATTTGCCTCTGCTACCTTAACTTTGGTCTCGGCTAGCTCTATGTCCTTGTCTTTCAGACTTTTGGTCAAGGCCTCTACGTGCTCATACATAAGCTCTATCCTAACACACTGCTCACTCAGTTTGTCTTTTAGAACGATTACGTCTTGAGCATCAGCCTTAAGCTTTTCTTTTAAATCTTGTTTTATATCATTTAGGCTAGCGTTTTCAATTTTTAAATTTTCATTTTGAGCAGCTATGGTCTTATGTGAGTCTAAAACTAGATTTAACCTATCGTTAGAACTAACACATAAAGCACATAATTCACGAAATAGAGAATAAGAAAGACTAACCTTAGAGTTATCAGATTCCACGTTGGCCATCTGAGCAGCAAACTCCAGCACGGTCTGATCATTCGCTTTCTCTACCCACATCGGACTGCTGTCCCTTGTGGTCTGCTCGTCTTCTTCACAACCATTCTCCGTAACTTCAGCCATGAAAGCTCTAGCATTGGACTCAGGATGTGAACTCCAGTCATAGGTACCATCTAGCTGTCTGTCAGAAGTGACATTGGATATTAGACCCGCTAGATTGGCTTGACCAGATGAAGAACTCGGAAGGTATCTCTGTTGGGACTGATTTTGGTACTGTCCTTGATGCTGACTCTGTCCTTGGTATGATTCTACCTTCGGTCTTTGACACTCCCTGGCGAAGTGTCCCAATCCCTGACAGTTGTAGCATTTGACCTTAGACTTATCAAATCCTATCCCTTTGTTGTTCATTTGCAGATTCCTCCCAGTTCTCTTAATGAATCTTTTAACCCTCTGGGTCACCATGGCCAGTTGCCATTTAAGATCCATTTCCTCTAAGTCATCAGGGTCGACCTGATCATAATCTTCATCCCAAAGAGCCGGATCATTGATCTTCCCTTGAACACAATTTCCATAAGCGGCCACAAACGAAGCAAGTAGATTCAGATGCTCTTCCGCTGACTTTGCGCTCATGGGCATCTTCGAATAGCTCTGACTGGTCGATGCCTGTTGGACTTGAGGTTGTGGTTCTTCCGATCTTCCTAACCCTAAGAACGCGCGATTTAGTGAGTCTTCGGACTCTGATGGCGATGACGTTTCTCCGGTGAAAAACGCTGTAGCACTCTTCGGTTCAGCTGTCACTGATGATTTAGATGTCTTTCCAAAATACATAGCCGGATTCTGGACTTGGTCGTAATCAGTCTCAGCCTTAATCATTTCGAAGTGATATGCCCTCAACGTTCCCACAATGTCATCAAGTGATTGAGCATAAAATTTGTCTTCATTCAGCTTAATCATTGCCACGTACATAGCCCATTTGGCTGGTAGGGCATCAAGAAGCTTGTTGTTCTTGTCAGTGTCCGAATACTCAATGCCATGACTTTCAAGTTCCGTTATCAGATGATAGAACCTTGTGATAATATCATCCAACTGTTCATCCTTAATTGCCTTGAAAATCGCAAACTGTTGGGTCAACAGCTCTGTACGCTTTCTACGCACCCGTGGATTACCTTCACACCTTTTCTGGAGAGACTCCCAAAGTTCCTTCGACGTCCTTTGAGTCCGAAATGTGTGCAAGATATCTTGAGGTAAAGCCATATGGATAATTGAGAAAGCCTTGTTTTCAGCTTCAAATAGTTTCTTGTCATCCTCTTTCATCATCTGGTATGACAAGACCTTTTGACGGCCTTCTACTTCAGATACTGGCGGAATGTACCCTTCATCTATGCACACCCACATGCGCATATCGTTGAATCGTACAAAATCCGTAAATCTGTCCTTCCACCAGTAATAGTCCTCAACTTTCATCAGCTTTGGTGGTGCATTTGCCTTCCCAACTTCATGATCCATCTCAAGGAATTTCTGAAGGTTTGACATCTTTTCTGAAAGAAATTGAATTTTAACTTAATTAATTTAATTCTAAACTGACTTAGATTAACTTATTCGAATCTAGATAGATTCGAAACTAATTAATATTAAATCTTTTGAAATTAAATTCGATTAAGTCTTAAGAGTCAATTAGATTCGAAATAATGTCAGATTCGAACAACTCCTTAGATTCGAAGTTATGTTAGATTCGAAGGACCCTTAGATTCGAAGACCCTTAGAATCGAAGGCACAGCAGAGTCGAATGTCAGCAGATTCGAGGCACAGAAACGAAACAGTAACAAACTCGAAATAAACTCGAAACAACACAGACTCGAGATCCAATTCGAATGAAGTAACAGATTCGAAACAACACAGACTCGAAACACACTGAAATGGACTCGAAAGGAGCGTATTTTGGTTAGACTCGAAAATAAAGTAAAACCCTAATGACCCCTATAGATTCGAGCGCCGCAAACTCGAAAAACGGCTAACACTTTGATTTTTTGACGTTTTACAGATTAAACCACTATTTTTCAAACGAAAAAATAATGATTTCGACTAAAAACGTGAAAAACAACAAAGTGTTTCCCGAATATGAATTTGCTAAGCTCAAAACCACGTTTTTGAGAGCAAAACCGTCCAACTAGCGTCAAGAAACCTAGAATGTATCTGATGAACACGAAGAACACCAAGAACACTCCGTAGGCTCTGATACCACTTGTAAGGTCTACGACTGCAAGATCTATCTAGACGCGGATCCGTGAACGAGTGCGGAATCCTCGTTGACGGTCAGACGGACAACTCTCAACCAACGGGAACACGGAGACTATTAGACGCTGAACGAACGACACACGAACGATCCTACGTACTAATTCTCTCCGAAACGGCACTCACCTAGCTGATAAACTCGAGATCGCCTCTTGCTTAATTCCTCACGAATTCTGCAAAAAGTCTCTAATTATTCGAGTCTATCCCTAATTATAGACCCTGATTCGAGTCTGTTGTGGGCCAACCTCGAATCTGGCCTAAGGCCCATTCGAATCTGTCCATCTGACAGACTCGAATCTAGCCTATTCGAATCTATGGACTCATTCAAATCTATCTCAGATTCGAATGTATTCCCTTAATTAATTCGAATCTAGCCTTTTACATAAACCACTAAGTGTTTGAAACTTATGATATTACCTTATGACTGATTTTATCTTTGAGCTTTATGTTTGAACTTCTTGTAATACGTTACATCAAGTTCAAACATACAAACACTGATAAACATCAATCATACATAATATATAATATATATATACCAAACATATGCTAAATCACAATGTAAGACAACTTAGACTGCTATCGACACACAGGATGTACCAACACATAAGTCCCGATACATCTTTGTACTACCCGGATGAACAGAAAGTCTGGAATTGTAGGCCTCAGACAAAACAATATCACGAATACCCCCTCGTTTAGGTACCCAAATACGAGCATCAAACAACATAACACCTCGACTATCGGGAGAAAGGCGCTCGACATACCCAACCATACGCTCAGACTTAATGTGTTCATCGGTCAAAGCTTCAGTCTGAAATCGAATAAGTTCGATGATCATAGCGGTCTTAGAAGGAACTCGGGTTGTTGCACAACATAGAATGCCAGAGTAGGACTTGCGACTTAGAGCATCGGCCACCACGTTAGCTTTACCCGAGTGGTATAGTATCTCACAATCATAATCCTTGATCAATTCCATGTCCCGTTGTTGACGCATGTTCAACTCTTTCTGATCAAAGATATATTTAAGACTCTTGTGGTCGGTAAATAACTAGCATCGGGTACCATACAGATAATGTCTCCATAATTTCAAGGCAAAAACAATAGCGGCTAACTCCAAGTCGTGAGTAGGATAATTCTTTTCGTAGTCTTTAAGTTGACGGGATGCATAAGAAATAACTCTACCCCATTGCATCAAAACACATCCGAGACCATGTAGGGATGCATCACTATAAACCACAAAATCTTCATTACCCTCGGGTAAAGAAAGAATAGGAGCTTCACTCAAATGTTTTATTAATTCCTGAAATGCTACTTCCTGCGGCTCTCCCCAAGAGAACTTAACACTTCTACGAGTCATGGCGGTCAAAGGAACTGCGATTTTAGAAAAGTTGCGGATGAATCGGCAATAATAGCCAGCAAGACCAAGAAAACTGCGGACCTCAGAGGCATTACAGGGTTGCTTCCAATTTCGGATGGCCTCAACTTTAGATTGATAAACAGAAATTCCCTTGCCACTAATTGTGTGGCCAAGGAACTGCACCTCATGTAACCAAAATTCGCATTTTGAAAACTTCGCATATAGTTGCTCCTTTCGCAACAACTCTAGCAACTGCCTCAAGTGCATGGCATGGTCAGATTCAGATTTCGAGTAGACAAGGATATCATCGATAAAAACTAATACCGACTTATCAAGCATCGGACGACAGACTCGATTCATTAGATCCATAAATGCTGCTGGAGCATTGGTTAAGCCAAATGGCATAACTAGAAACTCATAATGTCCATACCTAGTACGAAAAGCGGTGTTTGGGATATCAACCTCATTAATCTTCAACTGATGATAGCCAGACCTCAGATCGATCTTTGAGAAGTATTACGCACCTTGCAACTGATCAAAAAGATCATCGATACGAGGTAACATATATTTATTCTTTATGGTAACCTTATTTAACACTCGGTAATCAATGCACATCCGAAAGGTACCATCTTTCTTTTTGACAAATAAAACCGGAGCACCCCACGGCGATGTGCTCGGTCGAATGAATCCTCGATCAAGAAGTTCCTGCAGCTGAGACATCATCTCTTTCATCTCTGCAGGTGCCAACCGATATGGTGCACGAGCGATCGGGGCTGCTCCCAGCACCAAGTCAATACGGAACTCAACTTGTCTATTGGGCGGCAAGCCTGGCAACTCATCGGGAAAAACATCAGGAAATTCCTGAACAATGGGGATATCAGAAACAGACTTCTTTACTTTGGAAGAATCAATAGCATAAGCAAGAAAAGACACAACCTCTAGAGATATGTCTACGGGCCTTGATCATGGAAATTAGACCCATGTCTCCACTTCGACGCTCACCGAAAATATATATACAATTTTCGTGTTCAATAGGAATTCGTAACAAACGCTTCGAACATAGAATATTGGCATTATTGGCTGCCAACCAATCCATGCCTACGATAACATCGAATCCACCGATAACCATCGGAATCAAATCAATAGGGAAATCACGTTCCTCGAGATTCAAAACACAATTCTTATAGACTTCAGTCGAAAGAACAATGGAACCGTTAGCGGTCTCCACAGATACAGGCATAGATAAAGTACTAGGTGTAACATTTAGATGTCGAGCAAACACATACGATACAAATGAACGATTCGCACCAGATTCAAATAATATGCGAACTGGTAAAGAGTTAAGGAGAAAGTTT
Organism: Centrapalus pauciflorus; assembly: GCA_020465985.1. Lineage (NCBI taxonomy): Eukaryota > Viridiplantae > Streptophyta > Magnoliopsida > Asterales > Asteraceae > Centrapalus > Centrapalus pauciflorus. The sequence continues at coordinate 737,635 of JAANYP010006843.1, read as the reverse complement.
CCGGTAACAACATCAGGCGTCTCACGTGCCTCATCAGCAGAGATCTGGAATGCTCTGGCCTTAGCCCTCTGGGGCTCATATTTCTTTGTTGCAGAAGTAGTCGTTGGTGGCCTCTGAATGGTAGCACTGCTTCCACCCACACTCTGTGTCTGGCGGGGGCAATCCATAGCCTTGTGCCCCAAGGCCCCGTACTCGAAACATGCCCCTAACTTCTTTAAACAATTGGACTTATCGTGTCCAACAGTTCCACAGTACTGACATGAAATCTGAGAGCTCAAACACTGTCCATGTTGCCTCTTCCCGCACTTCTGACAATCTCTAGGTCCTTGAGAAAATGACTTTTGCTGCTGAGATCTAGGATGTGAAAATGAAGACCCAGAATTCCTAGCCGGACCTTGAAACGAACGGGATGCACTCTGTTGGAATGATTTTTTTGAAGCTGAAAAACCAAAATGCGACCCTGAAAACCCAAATGATCGGGAAGGGTAATGTTGCGGCTGTCCCTCGGTACGTGCCCTCTCGGCTGATGGCGCTGGCATCAAAGCTGAAGCTGGTCTTAATGACTCTCTCTCTAGTCCGAGCACATAGTGATGCCTCCTCCAATGTGAGAAACTTATGTAGAATCACGAACTCACGGATGTCCTTTCGGAGTCCGTCTACAAACCGATCTACTCTTTGTGTTTCCTCAGTGATGTACCTCTTAGCGAACTTTGACTTTTCCTTGAACGAAGCCTCATATTGGGAGACCGTCATCTCTCGTTGCTCCAGAAACAGGAATTCTCGCTCAATCTGTTTAACCAAATCTACCGGACAGTACTGCTCCTGAAACCTTTTGGTAAACTGAGCCCAAGTCATCATCCTGATCAAATCAGTGCCAGCTGCACTCTCTACATTCTTCCACCACGTGCCTGCTTGTCCTACAAGCAATCCAGCGGCATACTTGACTTGGTCGATTGCAGCTGTGTGGCTTAGCCGGAAAGCTTTCTCGACCCGCTCGATCCACTCAAGAGCCTTGACCGGCTCCGGGTCGCCTTCAAAATCTATTGCTCTGCATCCCTTAAAGTATTTGAATGTAGCGTTCTCCACACGTCTAGCTCGAGGCTCCATCACAACTCGTTCGCCACCAGTGCGATTCTGAAATCCATTATCTCCGGCACCAGACCCGGAAGAAACAATCAAATCTCTGATCTCCTGAAAACCTTGTTGCATCTCCATACTAGTCTCAGCCATCGCGTGTCGGACATATCGAGTCACACGCTTCATGATTCGGCTTTCCTGAACTGTTGTTGGGTTAGCCTGTAACATCCCATTTTCGTGATAATTGCGTGGAGTTATTTTAGTGGATGTTTAAATAATTATTATTGTGTGGGTCCAATAATAGCCCGAGTAGTGGATTCTACGTGTCGGGTTTATGAGTTACGTGTCTCCGGGTAATTAATATAGTGGATTAATTATATATTTGGGATCTCGGGATTAAATGGGTTAAAAGGGTATTGGTTGTGAAATGTGATATCGGGTTCGGGTTAATGGGTTCGGGACCGGCCTAAAATAGAAACGTACATATATGCTTATCTCTTCTCTCCCTTATCCATTTGTGAGTAAACCCTAATGTGTTTGTGTGTGTGATTATGAGAGTTTAGAAGCCAGAAACCATCTCCAACTCCAGCACTTGGTTGAGAAGTCTTGAATTCAGCTTAATCATTATCTCCAATTCTTGAGTGTTCTTGAGCTCCAAGAGGTAAGTAATCTATGAATTGGTCTTTAACTTTGTGTTGGATGTTGCTAAGTTGGGTAAAATGATTAGAGATGGCTAAGGGGCCTTTATTTGCTAGTTTTATGTGTTTATTTGGAGCAAGAATCGATTTGGGAGGAGTGGTTTACTCCTGGGCAGAGCTGAAAATCGCAGGTCATCTATGGGGTTTTCGCGGGGTCGCGGCGCGACCACCAGAGGGTCTGCGGCGCGACAAGTAACCTGTAGGGGAAATCTGAAATTTATTTTATGAATTGAGTTTGGGTCGGAATAGTGTCGGGTTCCTTCGGGGTTGCTCGGGATGGGTTTGGTGCATATTCAAGGTCTCTTGGGATTGCTGTGAGTCGAGTTTTGGGTCAGGTTTCGGGTATTGGTCGGGTTTCGGTTCCGTGGGGTTGTCGGGTTTGAATAGAGTTTGGGGTGTTGTGATTATGTGTTTAATGTCATTCGGGACTGTGTTTAATCAGTTGGGATCTGTGTAATTTCAGGGACGAATCAGAGAGTTGAGCCGAGCCAGAGATTTCGGGACTAGTGGACCGACCAGGTGAGTACTCGAGTCCTTTTTAAACCCGGGATCGTTTTTGCGAGTCATAGCTGTGTAGCTGTTAGTGTATGTGTCTATTGTGCAATGTGTGTGAGACAGGGATGCGAGAGCCAGGTATGATTCTGTTCTCGTATATGTGATATATATGCATGAGATGAGATCCAGTCCAGGGGTCCGTGATGAGTTCCATACGGACGGTGATTCGCGATGTGTGATCGCGCGGGTTGACTGTCCCTAACAGTCCTTGGGGCGTGTATACACGGCAGGGCCTGTAGCCGGTTCGCGCCGGTGCTACAGGGTTGTGGCTAACCACCGGTGTACACGGTCGTTAGCTGGGGAAGGGTCCCCCTTTAGTGATTCTGTGTGCAGGGCTTTGGATCTCATGATGTGTGATCATACCTGCTTAGTGATGTTGATTGCAAGGGACAGAGATAGAGCTTGTGTTGAGTGTATGTGCTATGTGTACGCATGCTATGTGTTATTTGTGCAGAGTCTAACCCTCGCGTACTCACGAGCTTCCGAGCTTACGTATTCGAGTCTACCATATTTAGGGGATCGGGGAAGAAATTGGTAGCTGGGATCGCTGATCAGGGACTTGCCGTCGGTAGAGGATGACGTATCTGCCATTGATAGTGATTATGTTAGTAGTGATCGTGTTTACATCTTTTGGGATGTTATAATCAGTGATTAATGTGTAAATGATATTATGTGAAAGTTTTAAATTACCAGTGATTTCAGTTTATCCTGTGACATGTGCATGATCGAGTTATTGAGACGTTGCCACGTGGGATTTGTAACATCCCATTTTCGTGATAATTGCATGGAGTTATTTTAGTGGATGTTTAAATAATTATTATTGTGTGGGTCCAATAATAGCCCGAGTAGTGGATTCTACGTGTCGGGTTTATGAGTTACGTGTCTCCGGGTAATTAATTTAGTGGATTAATTATATATTTGGGATCACGGGATTAAATGGGTTAAAAGGGTATTGGTTGTGAAAATGTGATATCGGGTTCGGGTTAATGGGTTCGGGACCGGCCTAAAATAAAAACGTACATATATGCTTATCTCTTCTCTCCCTTATCAATTTGTGAGTAAACCTTAATGTGTTTGTGTGTGTGATTATGAGAGTTTAGAAGCCAGAAACCATTTCCAACTCCATCACTTGGTTGAGAAGTCTTGAATTCAGCTTAATCATTATCTCCAATTCTTGAGTGTTCTTGAGCTCCAAGAGGTAAGTAATCTATGAATTGGTCTTTAACGTTGTGTTGGATGTTGCTAAGTTGGGTAAAATGATTAGAGATGGCTAAGGGGCCTTTATTTTCTAGTTTTATGTGTTTATTTAGAGCAAGAATCGATTTGGGAGGAGAGGTTTACTCCTGGGCAGAGCTGAAAATCGCAGGTCATCTATGGGGTTTTCGCGGGGTCGCGGCGCGACCACCAGAGGTTCCGCGGCGCGACAAATAACGGAAATCCGAAATTTATTTTATGAATTGAGTTTGGGTCAGAATAGTGTCGGGTTCCTACGGGGTTGCTCGGGATGGGTTTGGTGCATATTCAGGGTCTCATTGGGATTGCTGTGAGTCGAGTTTTGGGTCGGGTTTCGGGTATTGGTCGGGTTTCGGTTCCGTGGGGTTGTCGGGTTTGAATAGAGTTCGGGGTGTTGTGATTATGTGTTTAATGTCATTCGGGACTGTGTTTAATCAGTTGGGATCTGTGTAATTTCAGGGACGAATCAGAGAGTTGAGCCGAGCCAGAGATTTCGGGACTAGTGGACCGACCAGGTGAGTACTCGAGTCCTTTTTAAACCCGTGATCGTTTTTGCGAGTCATAGCTGTGTAGCTGTTAGTGTATGTGTCTATTGTGCAATGTGTGTGAGACAGGGACGCGAGAGCCAGGTATGATTCTGTTCTCGTATATGTAATATATATGCATGAGATGAGATCCAGTCCAGGGGTCCGTGATGAGTTCCATACGGACGGTGATTCGCGATGTGTGATCGCGCGGGTTGACTGCCCCTAACAGTCCTTGGGGCGTGTATACACGGCAGGGCCTGTAGCCGGTTCGCGTCCGTGCTACAGGGTTGTGGCTAACCACCGGTGTACACGGTCGTTAGCTGGGGAAGGGTCCCCCTTTAGTGATTCTCTGTGCAGGGCTTTGGATCTCATGATGTGTGATCATACCTGCTTAGTGATGTTGATTGCCAGGGACAGAGATAGAGCTTCTGTTGAGTGTATGTGCTATGTGTACGCATGCTATGTGTTATTTGTGCAGAGTCTAACCCTCGCGTACTCACGAGCTTCCGAGCTTACGTATTCGAGTCTACCATGTTTAGGGGATCGGGGAAGAAATTGGTAGCTGGGATCGCTGATCAGGGACTTGCCGTCGGTAGAGGATGACGTACCTGCCTTTGTTAGTGATTATGTTAGTAGTGATCGTGTTTGCGTCTTTTGGGATGTTATAATCAGTGATTAATGTGTAAATGATATTATGTGAAAGTTTTAAATTACCAGTGATTTCAGTTTATCCTGTGACATGTGCATGATCGAGTTATTGTGACGTTGCCACGTGGGATTTGTAACATCCCATTTTCGTGATAATTGCGTGGAGTTATTTTAGTGGATGTTTAAATAATTATTATTGTGTGGGTCCAATAATAGCCCGAGTAGTGGATTCTACGTGTCGGGTTTATGAGTTACGTGTCTCCGGGTAATTAATTTAGTGGATTAATTATATATTTGGGATCACGGGATTAAATGGGTTAAAAGGGTATTGGTTGTGAAAATGTGATATCGGGTTCGGGTTAATGGGTTCGGGACCGGCCTAAAATAGAAACGTACATATATGCTTATCTCTTCTCTCCCTTATACATTTGTGAGTAAACCTTAATGTGTTTGTGTGTGTGATTATGAGAGTTTAGAAGCCAGAAACCATTTCCAACTCCAGCACTTGGTTGAGAAGTCTTGAATTCAGCTTAATCATTATCTCCAATTCTTGAGTGTTGTTGAGCTCCAAGAGGTAAGTAATCTATGAATTGGTCTTTAACGTTGTGTTGGATGTTGCTAAGTTGGGTAAAATGATTAGAGATGGATAAGGGGCCTTTATTTGCTAGTTTTATGTGTTTATTTAGAGCAAGAATCGATTTGGGAGGAGAGGTTTACTCCTGGGCAGAGCTGAAAATCCCAGGTCATCTATGGGGTTTTCGCGGGGTCGCGGCGCGACCACCAGAGGTTCCGCGGCGCGACAAGTAACCTGTAGGGGAAATCCGAAATTTATTTTATGAATTGAGTTTGGGTCGGAATAGTGTCGGGTTCCTTCGGGGTTGCTCGGGATGGGTTTGGTGCATATTCAGGGTCTCATTGGGATTGCTGTGAGTCGAGTTTTGGGTCGGGTTTCGGGTATTGGTCGGGTTTCGGGTATTGATCGGGGAAGAAATTGGTAGCTGGGATCGCTGATCAGGGACTTGCCGTCGGTAGAGGATGACGTATCTTACATTGTTAGTGATTATGTTAGTAGTGATCGTGTTTGCATCTTTTGGGATGTTATAATCAGTGATTAATGTGTAAAGGATATTATGTGAAAGTTTTTAATTACCAGTGATTTCAGTTTATCCTGTGACATGTGCATGATCGAGTTATTGAGACGTTGCCACCTGTGTATTGTATTGACGTGACATTTCTGGGTTCAGGGAGGGTGTTACATAGCCTCATCCTTAGATTCAGTCTCGTGGGCTGAGTCGGTATTCTCGATGTCCTCGGATTCCACTATCACTTGATCATCGTTGTCTGCATTTTTGTTTATGCCACTCTGACTATCTTCTTCAACCATGATTCTGAATTTTAGGGGTTTAAAATTACGGATGGAAATGACGATTCATTGATGGATAAAAAGTTAAGATAATATTGGAGATTGCAGAACACATATACATGTATATGTATAAATCTTATCTTACCCTTACCCTTCCTAAAGTCTACTTAAGGTCATATCCCGTATATATCATTGCCTAGGCTAATAGTGATTATACAGTTCCTAGGTTTAAGACTAAGCACCTAAAGGCTGCTGAATTCACCAAAACCATTTCTCTGATACCATATTGAAACACCCGTCCTAATCTATTTAGGACAAATACAGGATCCGTAAAGTTATTACTTCAAAAAATACGGGATAATTAAAAACTTTTCATCGATAGTCATTAAGCATTCATTCAAAATCAAATGCCAAGTCAAGCAGATTACAACATAAGTCAATATACTAATACATTACATGCCAACTATTGATCAAATAGTCTACCCGACCCAAAACATCATAAGGTGGCACTAATGTAAATAAGTCTTCTACAAAAATCCGCAACTTTAAGCATCCATCTAGCTAATGATAACTTAGCCCATCGGGCCCTTACCTTTGTCTCCACCTGAAAAGTAATTCCTCAAACGGGGTAAGCTCACGGCCTAGCGAGTAACAAGGTGAAAGCATACAGTGCATATGTGTAATAACTGAAAGTACATGTAAAAGAAGGGAGACGACACTCCCGAGAGTCGTAAGTGGGGAACGACACCCAACCTGTGTATATCCGTAAGAGGATGGCACTCCCAATCAGTATTTCAAGGAGACGAAACTCCCTACCATATTTGTTTTGCCACACGGAGTAGCATCACAGTCAGTATATACCATATCATGCATGTATGTGGAAAGGGACGGCACCCCACGAATAAACATAAGAGTGAATCATATAACGTTGCTTGTGAAACTTATAATAAGAGAACGAGATTAACAAGTTATTTTGATGATAGCAATTAACAAGTATATGCAAAGTTATGAATTCCCAAAATTGTTACTCACAATGTTATTGAGGTGAAAATTCCACACAAGCCCAAGACGTCTAGCCACTAATCAACTGATACACGTCACCGATTTATACTTTCAAACCTGGAATCATAAAATGACGGTCTACTATCAAACTTTCTAACTTTGTTATAAGATCTAGGCTTTCTTATCTAGACCAGGGTAGTGATCAATACCAGAGTGCCATGACCATGACAGAGCCTTGTATCAAGACCACTACATTTCAGGGTCATGACCACTACAGAAGGTCATGGTCACTACATAAATCATGACCACTACAAAAGGTCATGGTCACTACACATGTCATGCCAATACAAAAGATCATGACCACTACGCATGTTGTGACCACCACACTATGTCATGATCATGCCCGCAAATGACCACTGTCGTGACCACTACATATAGTCGTGACCACTACCTCAGGTCGTGACCACTACACCTAGTCATGACCACGACTAGTGCAGATCACCACCTTCCAGAATGTCGAACAGATGCATTTTTTTTGACATTTTTAACTTCCAAACCAACTTTTAACACTTACTAAATATATATATATATATATATATATACACATTACCAAATCAACGCGAATCATCCTTACAACATTTCAAACTTTAAACCCACATAAAAACATCAAATTCACCATTTAATTCTCTCTTTCTTTTCTTTTTCCTCAAGAACACAAATTTTATAAAATTATCAAATCTTTGCTATAAACTTCAAATTTCCGTTTGAAATCATGAGATAACTTTAAAAACAAGTTTATAAACATTTTTCTTACATCATTTAACAATTTCAAGGTTTAAAATCATGTTTTGAAGATTTCACCATTAATGGTGTTTGAAGCTTTTCAAGAAAAATGAAGAAGATGAAGACAATAAACACCAAATTAAACATCCTAGATGAATGTAAACATACTTTGATGCTCAAAATTGGATTTCTCCCACACACCAATATTCAAATACGAATTTTAGAGAATGTTACCACCAATTGAAGCCTCCTTTGAAGAAGAGTTCTTGGTGGAAATTCACAAGATCAACACATCCTTCAACAAACTCTAAGTGATGAAATTATCTTTTGAAAGGAGGTTTCATTTATAGAGGAAATGTGGTGATTGATTATTGTAAAGAGAAGTAAAAGGGAATGATTTTTGGAATAAAAAAACTTCAAGTATGGAGGAAGAAGAGTAGAGGTGAGGGAGAGGGAGAGGGAATGCAGGGAGTGGGAGGCTGGAATAAGTATGGAGGAAGACCTGTACTGTCTGTCCTCTTCCCTACACAGTTAATTTCGTAAACTGTCAGTATTTGCACCCGATATCCCAAAAAGTGAAATATTCGATATTATAGTCATTCTTCTCGATTTTTCGCGTTCTTTCCAAATATGATGACGTAATTGCCTAATTTTGTTTTTTTATAAATCTCTTTATTTTTTGGATTGAATATAAAATAGCATAAATGAATTTACCGAAATTTACGGGCGTTACACATTCGCCTTACCCGGGTGGTATCGAATGACGCAATCATAACCCTTAATGAACTCTAGTCCCCGTCTTTGTCGCATATTCAGATCATGCTGGCTGAATAGATATTGGATACTCTTGTGATCAGTAAACAAAGTAACAGGAACTCCGTACAGATAATGGCGCCAAATCTTCAGCGCAAACACGATAGTCGTCAACTCTAGATCATGGGTCGAATAGTTCTTCTGGTAGTCCTTCAACTGATGAGAAGCATAAGCAATCACTCGGCCCCTCTGCATCAATACACATCCTAATCCTGTCCCTGAAGCGTCAGTATACACAACAAAATCACTTGTGCCTTCGGGAAGGGCTAATACTGGAGCCTGACATAATCGGCGCTTTAGCTCCTCAAACACAAACTGCTGGTCTTCAGTCCATACGAACGGGACTGACAGGCGACTCAGACGAGTCAGTGGCACTGCAATCAAAGCGAAGTCCGGGGCCTCTCCCAGCTCATAACAGCCTCTATCTTAGCTGGGTCTACAGAAACACCTTCGTCGCTAACGACATGGCCTAGAAATTGCACCTCTCGAAGCCAAAACTCACACTTAGAGAACTTCGCGTACAACTTCTCTCGCCGCAACACACTAAGGTGTTGTTTGTTTTTTAGGAGGTTGATGTCTGCGGTCTGCGAATTTAGCTGTAGAAATTTGCGGTCAGAAGAGATGGACTAAAGGTCTGCAGACGTCCGCAACCGCGGGAAGAGGTTCACAGACGCGGGAAGACGTTCACAGACGATTTCGCAAACGCGGGAAGAGGTTCGCAGACGCGGGAAGACGTTCGCATACGCGGGAAGACGAAGAAAAAAAACACACTTTCATATAAAACATCTTCCCGTGTCTTCGAGTTCATAGACATAAGAGGTTCGAAGATCTTCTAACAAAAAACAAACAAGGCCTAGAATCTCTCGCATATGTGCCACATGCTCTTCTACTGACCGGGAATATATCAAGATGTCATCTATGAACACCATAACGAACTGATCAAGATACGGACGTCAGACCCTATTCATCAGATCCATGAAGGCTGTTGGGGCATTGGTTAGCCCAAACGGCATAACCAAGAACTCATAGTGATCATATCAGGTCCTGAATGCTGTCTTCGCTGTATCCTGCTCAAAAACCTTCAGCTGATGATATCCCGAACGCAGGTCGATCTTCAAAAACACACTAGCCCCCTGTAACTGGTCGAACAAATCATCTAACCGCGGAAGAGGGTAACGGTTCTTCACCGTCACTTTATTAAGCTCGCGGTAGTCTATACACATCCTCTTCGACCCATCTTTCTTCTTTACGAAGAGAACTGGAGCACCCCACGGCGAAGTACTCGGCCGGATGAAACCGCGGTCCAATAACTCCTGTAACTGACTCATCATATCCCTCATCTCGGTAGGAGCCAAACGATAAGGTGCGTGCAATTGGAGTAGCACCTGGCACCAACTCTATACGAAACTCTACCTGTCTGTCCGGCGGCAACCCAGGTAACTCCTCGAGGAACAAGTCGGGGAACTCAGAAATGACATCAACAGCGTCTATACTCTGCTTCTCCTTCTTCGCATCAACAACATATGCTAGGAAGGAGGAACAACCCTTGGCTAAACAACGACTAGCCCGAATCGCAGAGATGAGGCCAACACTACCTCTACTGCGCTCTCCATACACAGTAATAACACGATCCTCAGAAACCGGTAGTCGAATAATCTTCTTAGAACAAGCAATGTCAGCACGCTGAGAAGCTAACTAATCCATACCCACTATAGCATCAAAACTACCGATCCCTATAGGAAACAAGTCGATCCTAAACGGATAACCGTCTATCTCTAATATACTCTGGGCATAAACATGCCTAACTACAGAAGCACTGCCATCAGCAAGTTCTATGACTAATGGCTCTGATAACTCAATAGGCGAAGCAGTAAAATATGCAGTAAAGGCAAATGAAACTAAAGAACGGTTTGCCCCGGAATCAAACAACACCCGGGCACTATGACCATTTAGAATGAACATACCCGAAACCACGTCAGCTGTATCTCGAGCCTCCTCCGCTGTCAACTGAAAAACTCAGCCTCTGGCTGGCGGAACAGTATCTCTACGAGCAGATGAACCATTAGAACTCTGACCCTGCGTGGGTGGCCTCGACTCTTCCTGCCGTGGCGCTGTACAATCTCTCGACTGATGGCCAGGTTGCCCGCAATTAAAACATAACGGGTCTCTCGAAGTACACCCTGCCTGAGTGTGGCCAGGCTGGCCACATCGGAAGCAACACACATAACGGGGGTCACACTCCCTGGTGTGCCTCTGGCGGCACGTCTTACAGAATCGCTCTCTATTAACAGATCCCGAACTCGACGCTCCTCCCCGCTGTTCTGACCCGCCGGAACGACTGCCCCTGTCATCGGGCCTGCGATCAGATCTCTGAGAAGATCGATCTCTCTCCCTATCTCCCCCCTCGGACTCTGTACGTCGGCGATCATCCCTCTAGGCTGGAACTGACTGGAACGACTATCTCTGTCCCGATCTCTGTCTCAACCTCTGTCGGAACCACCTCCCTGTCCAGCTGACTGAGTAACTCGCAGCTGCTCTACTACTGGATCCCGACGAGACAGCTCACTCTCTCGCCTACGGGCCAACTCAACTGCCCTAACGTAGGTCGGTATGTAACCGGTGTCGATGAACTCCCGGATCTCCTTACGCAAACCCATTATAAACCTATTAATCTTCCGGGACTCTGTGCTAATCTGAAGTGGCGCAAACAAAGTCAAATCGATGAAAATCTTCTCGTACTCGTCAACGGATCGCTATCCCTGAAATAAGGTCAGAAAGTCAATCTCTAGCTGAGCCCTGCGGTCCTCGGGACAGTACTGCTCCACAAAACAAGCTCTAAACTGACTCCATGTCATCTCATATGCCGGCCCATCTCCCATCATATCTCTGACAGTACGCCACCACTGCTGCGCGCTAGTCCGTAACTGAGCACTAGCGAAGGTTGTCATCTGATCGGGGTGGCACCCTGTAATGCGAAAGCCCATCTCCATGTCCTGCAGCCAGTACATGGCCTTAACGGCCCCGGGCTCGCCGTGATACTCTGGTGGGTGTGCAGCAAGGAACTCCTTATACTTACATCCCTTGCCTCCCCCTCGTGATGATTCGGCTCCTGAATCTCTGCCCCCGCCTGTACTCTGGGTCTGGAACTGCATACCCTCAGCACGGCCTTCCTCGTAGGCCTCCTGTAGTCGCCGGGCAAACTCCTCATCAGACACTCGTCCCCCAGTGGGACCCTCGGGTCTCTGCTTATCTGCCATAAGGTCTCTGCGTAATACAAATAATATTACTATAACGACAATAATATAACTCTACAATTTCTTAGACCTACTCATCAGAGATCAAGCCCAAGGATCTAAACACTGGTTTAAGCCTAAGCATCACTAATGATACTTAAACCTTAAACTAATGCTCTGATACCAAGCTGTAACACCCTACTTTTACGACTAATGCCACATAGGACTTATAGTCCACGTCATCAAATCATAAGCAACATCATCAAGGGTAAACAGCTAATTAACTACTAAGCATCATCTATCATGCATAAAGTAGCGACGAGAAGGGAACCAACCCCCGTCGATAACGTCAGTCAACCACGACGTAAGTTTAGGTTACAGTCATCCAATAGGTCACTGGCTGATAAGCCAAACCACAAATATCAAGACTACTTACGAAAGTAGTCACTAGCTACGATCCACGTGGCGGGACTCGACTATTGCCCACTGTATCCCTAGCCTCAGTCCTCGTACCTGAGATCCACAGTTAAAACAACAATCAGCGAAAAGATGGCGAGTTACTATAAACAACTTTAAAACAGTTTATAAAATAGTTAGCACAATATAACGACTAATAATCAACATGCGGCCGGCCTCAACTGCCCGACGCCTCATGGGGAGCGACCCGGAGTAGCCTGCATAGCCCACTCCACAAAGTAGTGGGTAATCGAGACCTCTGTGTTGGGAATGACCCAACAGGCCTCTCTACTCTACGCACCACACCGGTACGCGTAATCCACGTGCTCTGCTCTGTGCTAACGAGTGTCAACAAATAAAAGGATCCGCACTGGACCCGGATAATAAACAACAAGTAAGTAAGTCACCTGAAGCACGACTACAACCTCGCTATCAACAGCGGTCTCTTCAAGTCCCAGTCTTAGCTACGAATCCTAGCAACAATAAATACTACACTGTAACGACTAACTACTGAACTCATAACAACTATACTACCAGACTCACTAGCTCAACACAAATCAACAAGCCAAGACACATGAGTGCGGCCGGGAGCGCGGCCGGAATCACGGTCGCGGGCTTCTCGTCACGGCCAGTCATCGCGGGCGCGATGACCCCCGCGCTGCCCCTCCTATCGCGGCCGGGCTCATTCAAGCGCAACCGAGCTCGCCTGGCCCGCGATTATCGACTCGTTCGCGTTCCATTACTAGCGACCACCCTTAGCCGCCTCATCCAGATCGCGGGCGCGACCAGGGGAGCGCGGCCGAGATGCGGCGACGAACAGAGCAAGTTGTGCTCTGTTTTTATGCAGCCATGGAGATTACTCTCCAACTCGATTTCTCGTGCTACAGGGGTTATAATCCAACCCCAAACGACTTTAACTACTTAATATGATAATTCAACTCATTTGGTACAGATTACTAACCGTAACCTGCTTTTCTTCTTGATTTGAGATTCCAATTTGGGAAGGATTGGAGCTTGAAGCTCCCTGGCTATGGCTACTGCTTGCTTCCTTCTTCTCCTTATCTCTGGCCAGCTAGAACACACACGCACACATATGTCCCTGGAAGTTGCAAGAATGAAGGAAACGAAACCATCAACTGATATATATACGTTTTGGGTCCGACACTCAATTAAAACGGGTACGATACTTACTAATCACTAGGTAAACACCCGTTAGCCCAATTAATCTCAACTCAATGGCTCGGGTTTGGAATATTAATTAACTCATTAAAACAATCGCGAACCCGCAATTACTACTAAACCGGTCATCATCTCAACCGATTAAAATCACACGTAATAGCAACTTACTTTCACCACTCACGTGTAATTACTCAATTTTACCAACCCATCAAGATAACTCTTAAAGCAAATAAATAAAATTACACGTACTTGCTGCTAGATTCCGGATGTTACAATAAACATTATGTTTTACGTAAAATTTAAATTTCAAACTATATCGATTGAATATATATAAATTTAAAAATAAAAATTTTAAAAGAATGTTAAAAAAATAATTGTTGCTCATAACTATTTTAAAAAATAGATAAATAATATATATGACAATAAAACTTGTTTTGTTTTTATAGAAGAATTAACATTAAATTGTTTAATTTTAAGTTTACATGCATTTCATTTAAACAGTTATTTATTAAAAGTTATTAACGTAATGTGTGTGTTCATAAACTAGTTCTTTAATAAATAAATATAAATTTATTTTTAAAAATAAATAGGTATAAATTATAATAATGATATATAATGAAGATTTAAATAATAATTTGTTAAATTAATATTTCAAATTTAAACTTAAAAATAAAAATTTAAGAAAAAGGACCAAAAGTGAAATTAAAGTAAATAGGTTGAGGGACCAAACTTGTAATTAAAACTATGGTAAAATCATCATTTTTAAAAAGTTCAGAAACAAACCGTTTTTGCAAGTAAAAAGTGGTTTGAGGGACCACCACTGCAACTTTGAAAGTTGAGTATAGGGTTTATTGTTTGAAATAACAATCCACTTTTTATTATTTTCTCTTATTATGGCAATGGGTTTTATTTTTTTACCATTTAATATATTGTTTGAATTAACAACCAACTTGTTGTTTACCTGTTAAATTCTATAATCGTAAGTAAACCAAAAGTTGGTTCCATTATTTGGGACAAAATTTACGGTTGTATTCTCTTATGGTTTTAATCACTATAAATTTTAAGTTTTTAAGTTTAACTGTGATCTCGAAATAAAATTTACCGTTTTGTTAGACATTTGTAATAATGAGTTTCTCAAATTCTCACAGTTCTTCCCACCTACCCGATGGAGATCCCCATTAAGACCCCCGTATTTTTATGCGAGAATGGGATGACCAATCCATGTTTTAACTCGGTTCCGTTGTCATTCCTAATTATAAGTTATGGTTTCTACTATCTAGGAGAAAAAGCAAATGATTTTTAGGTACAACATTAGGATCCCGATCTCGATCCTATGATCCCATGTTACAAAACAAAAAAATCTTAGGTAACATTCCGATCTTGGCAACGTTGATTTTTATATATTAATATAAAAAATCAGATTCCTAGTTAATCGTGTTTTAAAACAGGTGGTCAATCAATTATTTTGTTAATATAATAATTGATGTATCTCATACTCGTGGGCCCTGTAGCCGACAATATCCGCCTGCTTTAATATCAGTTGTATTACAAAATGAAAAGAGAAACCAATAAATGATGGCAATTCCATCTTGTTTAAAAAAAAGACTTTTAAATTTTATTCCCATTTCACGACTAGATCCTTATGTATATGTTTTATTTTGGTAAAACAATATACTTTTAAATTAAAAAAAATAATTTAAATTTTAACAATAAAAAATTCATGATTTGATCGTGAAAATAAGAAAAAAATTTATAGAAGGTTTTCAATATCAAGCTTATAATAAAAATTGAATTTCAAAAATTAAAAGTCAATTAATGGGTTATGAAAAAGAGGGGAATTTTATAATTAAAAAATGGGTTATGAAAAAGGGGAATTTTATAGGTCAAAATTTGTAAGGATGGTGTATGAGAAAATAAGTGTGGTGTACAAAGAAAACCCCATAATGAAATTGGAACTAATTCAAACTAAAACTAATAGACAATAGACAAGTGTAAAACCTATCACATTAGTAGAATAGTTTAGGTAAGAACCGCGTATCGATCACTGGGAAACGATGCAGAAAATGATAATAAGTCTTTGGGTACTAATTAATCATGGACAATAAGTAGTTGACTCAAAATGACTATTATAATGAAACAAATGAACTAACTTAGACTATGAAGCAGAATATACAAAAGCAGTTGACAGTTTAGTGTCAAAACAACGCATTCACTTAGAATCAATCCCCCTAGTCTCGATGATAGCATTAGCCCGACATTGAATTTAACTCACGTGATTCTTAAGCCAATTGAACTTTCTGGTTAGGTTATTCAACTTTATGAATATTGGAATGACACGTGAAATTCTTCACTATATCAACATGCAATTAAAACACAATCGCTTTGATTATCAAAGATATATGATTAAGGCTAATCCAAGATACACAAGATGGTTAAACTCAATGTAACTTCACTTGTAAAATCATAAACGTGAAAAACCCTAACTACTTCTTTTTACCGATTCCGGTTTCAAGAAACGATTAATTGGTAAAATTATCTGTCGAAATAAATTTTCAAAACAAAAGGCTTTCGCCAAAGTTTGAATTGACTATCTATTAAATATTAATGAAATTCCAAGTTTTTACCAAACAAATGTAACCAAATAAACTAATGAAATAAAAAGAATGATTCAATCCAATAACGTTATCATCTAACTAGGGTTCAATCATCTAAGTAAATGCAAAAGAGAAAATTACCCCATGGTTGGGGTTACCATCATCTCAATACAAATACCAACAAAAGAATTTATACGATATTAAGAATCCAAACCAATGTTAGAATTATGAATGGAAAAGTTGAAATCATGATATTCTTCAATTGCTTATTATAAAAATCGTCCTCCCAATGCTTATAACCGTGCTCTCCTCACTATATCCACCTCAAAACATGCAATTAAAACACAATCACTTTGATTATCGAAGATATATGATTAAGACTAATCCAAGATACACAAGATGGTTCAACTCAATGTAACTTCACTTGTAAAATCATAAACGTGAAAAACCCTAACTACTTCTTTTTACCGGTTCCGGTTTCAAGAAACGATTAATTGGTAAAATTATTTGTCGAAATAAATTTTCAAAAAAAAAGGCTTTCACCACAGATTGAATTGACTGTCTATTGAATATTAATGAAATCCCAAATTTTTACCAAACAAATGTATCCAAATAAACTAATGAAATAAAAAAAAATGATTCAATCCAATAACATTATCATCTAACTAGGGTTCAATAATCTAAGTAAATGCAAAAGAAAATCATCCTATGGTTAGGGTTACCATCATCTCAATCAAAATGCCAACAAAAGAATTCATACGATATTGAGAATCCAAAATGTTAGAATGCTGAATGGAAAAGTTGAAATCGTGATATTCTTCAATTGTTCTTTACAAAAATTGTCCTCTTAATGCTTAGAATCGCACTCTCCTCTTTGCGTTGCTCTTTTGCCTTCCTCCTAGTCCGAAGCCGACGTCCCTAATGATCCCCTTTTCAAAAACTCGATTAAAACTCTCCCATTCCTCCCACCATTAGCGTGTGCTTCTAGGGTGATTTCCATGGCCATGTTTTGTCTTTCGGCACTAGCGCTTTTATCTACAAATCCATGGCCATGAATCGTCATTCATGTATCAGCGGGCGACTTCTCTTCAAATCTAGAGCTGTCTAAATTCCATGACCATGAATTGTTCTTCTATATATCCATTACTTTTATAGTTTATCTATAAATATTGAATTTGCGTCATTTGTTTTCCTTGATTCGCAAATGTTCGCTACAAACCTTCGGAAACAAATTTACTCATCTCAATATCGACTTCGAAAGTTTAGGTATCAAAACATACTTAAGTGATGGAGATATGCCAAGAAAAATACATATAAAATCAACGACATCAAATATCCCCACACTAAAGCTTCGCTTGTCCTCAAGAAAAATCTCTTTAAAAGTAGTTACCTCTATTGGCCTTGATTTACAAAACAAGAATTCTTCGAGGCACTATCTTGGACGAATGACATTAGTACTTTGATAAGTAAAACATCCAAATGCAAACCAAACAATAAATTCACATGATGCTAGAACATAGATATTTAGCACTCATAAAAGTTGCTTTTGAATTAGTCTACATAACCAAAGCACCTCACAATAGGATTCGTTCTAACACTCGAGTGTGTATCAGGGTTCTTTTCTTAACAAATTCACTCAAGCCAATTTCTGGAACATGCTACTATCATAAGCTTGATAAAGAATCAAATCTCCACCACTGAACATGAGAATGAGGCATAATGAAAGTCTTTCAAAGGGTTGCAACGTGGCCAGGGGTAAAAGTTAGGGTAAAAAAATATACTAGATGAAATAGTCCTAAATCTGACACTTTAAAGACACGAGTTGTTAGATAAAAGAAAAACTTCATCACAAATTGAACAATCACAATAGAAAGAACTCTAACCAACTTAAGAAACAAATACAAAGAAAAACAAATATAAAACTATACTTTTTTTATTTTTTTTCTTTTTATTTTATTTTTTTATTTTTCTCTTTCTTTTTTTTTGGAACTTGATATTCTAAATACTTAGCATCATTACATAAAACCCAAAAATTTAAAGAACGTAAATCAACTGAAAATTTAATTAAATAGCTGAAACTGATATCAGATTAAGACTAAGGGTAACGAGAGTCAAACGGAATGAAAATGTTAAAAACATGGGTTATAACTGAAATGAAAAGGTTTAACCTCAAATGAGCTAACTAAGGGAATACAAGCATGTCATTTTGCTTGCTTAGAAGGTGGGAAAAACAAACGGTAACAACAATGACTCAATCTTAATTTGCCTTCAATATTGTTAAATATGGTTTAGTGTTATATTTCTCTCTTTATATAGTGTTGAGTACCTTTATGTCATATCTGTGGCTATATATTGATAAGTGATGCAATGCAATCCCTACGGGGTTTTCCACATAACATGGTATTAGGATTACCGACCTAGGTTATTTTCATGTGGTTGTGCCCTACCCTTCCCACTCCGACGGTGTACCCACCTTCAGCTTCCGCTGCCTTCCTCCTTCTCTACAATCAGGTGATCAACCTTTGGTGATCAGCGATACAGTGCTTCTATATGTCCCTTGTTTTCCTGTGATCAGAGACAGCGCGTAGCGTCGCAGCCCACAACCATTCACTCTGCCATTAGGTGACCAAGCTCTTGTTGTTTTCGCTGGTCTATCCCTCGTCCTCCTGCTTCTCAGCGTCACTGTTGCCTTGCCGCTGCTGCTTCCTTTCCCGACTCTGCCTTGTCGCAGCTGCTCCTGTTCCTCTGACATCCGCCGCTGCTGCTTATCCCTCTGCCGATTGCTCTCCTATCCAATACACTCGGTTACAGTATCTTTAACATTACATTCTATCTCCCACGGTGAGTATTCGTCTATTGCATTTTACGCTTCATTGCACTTATTTTTTATTTGCTTTTTTGTCATCATGACTGGTGTGGCTCCTGTGATAACCTCCCCTAGCCCACCTATGTCTATTCTCAATTTAGTTTCAAACTTTCTTTTGATGGCTCTCGTTATAAATTATGGCGTCACATTTTTCTTGATATGTGTTAAGGTGCAAAGGTTTTAGGTCACATCACAGGTGAATCTAAACCCTCTTCTATTATTGATGAATATTGGAAATCCATTGCTTCTCGCATCAAATCCTGGTTTTATTCAACTTGTGAACCTAATCTCCCACAAATCATCTCTAGTGAGACATGTACGGCTAAGGACTTATAGAACAAACTTGATGAATTATTTCTTAATAATAATATGTTACAACTCCAAGACCAATTTCGTAACTCTCTAAAAGGTTCCAACTCCATCACTGAAGTTTGTCACACTCTAAAGAACCTTGCTGATGCACTAGCCGATGTTGAATCCCCTATCAATGATGTTGAACTAGTCATGCAGATCCTTCAAAAATTACCTCCATCATATTCTAGCATTGTAGATGTCATCACTAACACCACTCCCTTCCCCACCTTTATGAAAGCGAAAAATATGTTACGCTTACATGAATCTCGTGAAGCCCTGGTTGATTCTCACCTTGACACATTTATTCACCCCTCCACTGCCCTATGCTCCAACACCACTAATACTGGCAAAGCAAAGATTAAGCGGAATAAGGGGAAAAACAATTGTCGCAGTGCTCCTAAAGGGGGTGGTAATTCTAATGTTATTGGTGCTTCTAACCCCTCTCTTGCAGGAACACCACAATCAAACTCACATTCATATGCAGGTACACATGCTTTCAAACCTGGTGCACACTTTGCTGGTCATTCAACTGGTGTCCCCTTTGCTTCTTCCTTGGACCATACCAGCCTCCTACTCTGGCACCGTCGCCTCCTCAATTGTTTTCGCAACCTTCTCCCTATCCACAAATGCCACACCACCTTCCCCCTACTGCCTCAGCTCCAACAGCTCCGCATATACCTGGTTAACACTTTCCACTTGCTCATTCTGCGCTGGGCGTCATCTACCCACACCACCCATATTATGGGCTCCAGAAACCTACGTTTTCCGGTCATGCGACTTCCAGACCACCACAATTTACTGATTTAGCCTCCGTGTATCAGTCAATGTCTGCTTAGCATGCTCAAGACCCAAACTATTACATGGATAATGGTGCCAGCTCCCACATGTCCTTCAACCAAGGTAACATCCACTATCTAACTCCTTGTAATTCTAAGTTCATCATGGTTGGTAATGGTGCTTTACTTCCGGTTCATGCTATTGGTCACTCATTTCTTCCTTACTCTAATAATCGTCTCCACTTAAACAACATTCTTGTCTCCAATCAAATGGTAAAAAAGTTAAATTATGTACGCCAATTTACTATTGACAATTCTGTTTTAATTGAATTTGATCCCTTTGGTTTTTCTGTTAAGGATCTTGAACCAGGTCACATAATTCAACGCTGTGATAATGTGGGTAATCTCTATCCAGTTCTTCCGTGTCTCCTCTCGAGCCACTGCCCTTGTCACCACGATTCCTGCTTCCACTTGGCATCGATGTTTAGGCCATCCTGGCTCATATGTTTTGTCTTTTTTAAAAACTCACAATTTTATTTCTTGTTCTACAAATAATGTACCGCTTTTTCATGCATGTCAACTTGGCAAACATTGTCGCTTACCTTTTTCTACATCCACATCTAAAACATCTATTGTATTTGAATTAATTATTCGGATTTATGGACATCTGATATTCTAATATAATCAATCACAAAACAATTAGAACAATAAGAACACTAATCGAATGATTAGATTACACTCAATCTGAGAATTACAATGCAAAGAACAATGAAAGCACAATTCCAAAAGCTTGACCTAGCCGTACAGTTTCATGCAAAAATGAGTACAAATCGTACAAATACAGTAAAAGACAAACTATTTATATATCCATTTACAACTATTGACTAATTACAAAATGACCCCTAGACTTATTTTTTTTCATCAACAAAAGTAATTCCAAACAATCTCCCCCTTTGATAAGGATAATAGGTCTTTAGTCTTTAAATCCAAGTCTCATCTCGAATCTTCATTATTCTGTCATTCACACTAAGACCACCTTTCTTTGTTTTTTTCTTCTAATCTTATTCTTCCTTAATTCATCCTCATGAAGTAAACTCATCATATCATTAATTTCCTTTTGAACAAATTCATGTACCTCAAACCTCAAATGATGTTGTCGTTAAGATTCATCAGCTAAAATGTAACTTTTGAAAAACTTTTCCATAACTTCAACTTCATTCAGCTCTTTGACAATTTGAGGCATCACATTCTTATCAGGAAACAGATCAAATTCCTCTTTAACATTAACCGTCACCGCAGGATTTTCAACCGTTGGTTTCGGTACATCATCTCTCAAAATTTCCTCAACTAATTCTTCTTCATTCTCTATCCTTTCTGCTCTTAGAGATATATCAGTTATATCAAAAACATCATCATCTTCATATTCTTCAACTTCTTGTTCTGCTCCTTCAATCATTAACACTTGTTCTGCTTCATCATTGTCAGAGTCATCATATTCCTCAAAGTTATGGATCCTAGATTGAACACTCACAGGAACTGGAACATCTTCATAAAGAATCAACCGCGGCTCACTCTGAGCATCAACTGGTTTTTCTTTTGAAATTCTAACTTCTTCAACCCCTTCACCTTCTGCTTCTTCTCTGTATAAGCAACCACTTGAAGTGTAGTCTCTCCAAGCTTCCTCCTCTTCTCCCCCTCATGAAAAGCATCATCGGAGTCTTCATCATGCTCATCATGCTTACTCTTAGTAGCTGAAGCTTAAGCTTTACACGTCTGCTCAACAACAGATAGTCTTTCAGATAAGGAACCAAGAGCGCTTACCATCGTATTTTCCAACCCCATCATTCTGTTTCTCATTTCATCGAACTGTTCAAAAAAAAAAAAAATCACTTAATTCATTATTAGAAATCTGAGGCTCTTCTTCTTCTTCTTCTTCAGCCGTTGTACCTTTAACAACCTTTGTATACTTGACATCTGATTCATCATCTTTGTAACTGAGTTGTCATCTGACCAGTTACACCAACAATAGCTTCATTCAATTTTGCTTCAGTGACAAAGGGTAACAGACTAACTACTGGGTCACCTAGATTTCCACTTGTCACAACGGTTGAACTTGTAAGAAGAACCTCCGTGTGGCCTGTGCTCAGAGATGGCAAAGTTGTGGCTTTGACAGAACTTCCAACCATTTCAAGTGACGGAGCAACAAATACTTCCGACACTGTAGTTAATCCGGTAGGGACACGACGTCCTTCTGCACTTACTCCAATAGATGGAGTCGACTCAAGTGTCCTAATGTGTATAGGATCTATGACCTGTGCATGAAAAAATGTACACACGAGCGGCTGTGTACTCTGTTCAATATCGATGACATCCAAAGGATTCCAGGATAGATCATGTGAAAAATCCCGGTGCAAAATTGAAACACCTTCTTGTTGAGAAGAAGGTGAGTAGCTGGTTGGGTGTGCAAACGCCAGTGGGGTACTGGCTACTTCAATGCTAACTCTCACATGAGAGCTAACAGCAGTTGTGGTTTCGTCCCGGCAGTCTTGGGTATGGATCTCCCTCACACTCATTCTCGCAATCTCAACAACATCTATCTCTGGTAAACTCTAAGGTTGAGATAATACAATTGTACCAGTACCTCCCATAGCATCATCATTATTAACATCATCCTCATCATCATCACCTTCATTTCCTTCTTCAAGAATATTTGACAAGGTACGCTCAGAATCAGATTCTCTCTCTCCTCCCCTCACATCCTCCATAACATCCTCTCTCTCAATTTGGATTCCCTGCACATAAACCCCATGTTGATGTACCGGCTCACCTAAGTCTCATTGGGCAAGAAAACCCGGTTCTTGGGTATCTATCGGAGCATGATCTATTCTATTAAGTCTCACACTTTCTGCTTCATGATCAACATACTTTAACAATGATTTAGGAATAGCCATGACATTTGCATGTGGAGCATCTTGAACTTTATGAAGACTCATCATCACGTAGTCTGGGCATTTTTGAGCGTTTGATCTCTTTGGAATATTCTCGTTTGCCCTCAAAATGCCTCTTATCAGAATTTGTATAAATCTTTGTAATGGCACAATATTTCTGGCTCTGTTTGTTGTCTTAGCCAACACTACTTTATTGAGATCTTCCCAGATGCATTGTGTAATATTATAATTCTTGTTGAAAGCAATGCCATGAAAGAGTCTCAAACAGTGGATGCTTCCTCTATCTATGCCGGTATGTTTGGAGGTCATACACCTGTTGATGATGCCGAATAGTGTATACCATTCACTAATTAAACCATTTCTGTGAAACTTTGAACTCTTTTCAAGTGGTTTTGAGTACCCCAGACATATCAAATCATGGCGTAATTGATCATCTGTAACAAAATCTTCAAAGTTTGCCAGCTCAGGAAAATTGACGGTGTCAATACGTCTAGGTAAGAATAGGTTATGACGTAGTCTGGCTAAGGTTATTTTTGCTTTAACATGATCAATTGTAACTTTGAAGTGATGATTTCCTTCAACAGGCACAAATTTGATCGTGTGCCAAAACTAATGCAAGTAGACTTGGGGAATGGAGGGTTTATATTTTAACAGGTAACCGATAGGGTGATCGTTAAGGATCTCTACAATCACCGAATGGCTAACTTTAATGACTTTTGGATCGAATCGGTGATTGTTATCAAGTAAAGCTAGACAATATTTGGATTTGAGCAGTTGTGTTTCAGGGATAGGGGATGAAGGTGATGGTCTAGTAACCGATGCAGATTTAACTGGTTTTGAGATAAGTGTATGGTTAGATGAAGAATGGGAATCAGAGGAATTGGAATTTTGGGTGGGGCTTGGGATGCCGATACCTGTAAAAATAGCAAACATGTTAGAAATGTCAGGTAAACAAATTTAATCCTACAGATAGAGATAAAACATTTAATAAGAAATTAGAAAAATATGTGTTTTATTGTTTAAAGCATCGGGATTTCAGACAATAGTAATAAAATATTATTGTTAGGATTCTAAAGTCAATCGTTAAGAGACCAGTGTTAATGAAATAGAGATTTTAAGGTGTTTCTCGAAAAATGTGAAATTTCTCTGAAGAATTAAAATTCCCACACTTAGACAAATTTTAAAAAATTTTACTCCAAACTCGAATGAGTCTTGATCATTCTCGGGTAACATTTAAATCAAACTCGTATGACTTTGGGGTAAACTCGAATAAAGCACAAGTCAACTCTGTTGAAGTTTTGGTAAACTCAAATGAAGAATGATTTTTTTCTCGAGTGAAGTTGCATCAAACTCGAATGAGATTTATATTTTCTCAAAAGACCTTTTGATCGAGTTGAAATGACTTGAAAAACTCTAAGTCCTTTTCTATCAAACTCAAATGACTCATGGAGTTTTCTCAATCACATCTTGACCCAACTCGAATAAAACATGAGTATTCTCGGTCAATGTTTTAACCGCGTTTGATGAAACTGAAATTTTCTATGTCCAAACTTATAGAACTCGTTTAAAACCATAGCTTTCCTCGATAGGTTATTTTTCCAACTCGATAAACACTAAGTGTTTTCTCGAGTACCTTGTTGTCCAACTCGATCAAAACCTGAATTTTATCGATAAACCCTTTGATCGAGTTTGAACTTAAAAAATTTTCTAAGTCCCATTTTATACTCTAAAATTTCAAAAATTCAATTCCAGGAAGATTTGAACCTAACCCTTTACACTATCCTACTCGAAAACACTTTTTAACCAACTTTCCTTCACTGAACTTGTCCTAAAAATCCCTTTTTAATCATTAAAAATCTGTTTTTCAGTAGGGTTAGAACTCGAAACATTATGAATTTGAAAAACAAATTAAATGTCGTATATTGGGTTCTAAGACTTGAAATTTGATATTCAAGGTTAGATGAGCATGATAAACCCAAACATACTTTCAATTTCAAATTTGATAATCAAACAATCAGTATGCCATTTACACATATCGACACACACTAAAGAACACACATTAACATATATGAACACCAAACTTGAAATAAAAACATGAAAATAGTAACAATATCACACAATTACTTACAATTTTATATCTAAAATTGAAATCCAACACACTAAATCTGATTGCTTCGTGTTGAAGAACGATTGAGAGAGAAAGTTTTGGACAAATATGAAACAATGCACGAGTTTTTGTGAAAGTTTAATTTGAAATTCAAATTTCAAATTTATACACATTAGAACAATAAAGCATCAAACAATTACAACAATAAGAACACTAACCGAATGATTAGATTGCACTCAATCTGAGAATTACAATGCAAAGAACAATGAAAGCACTATTCCCAAAGCTTGAACTAGCGGTGTAGTTCCGTGCAAAAATGGGTACAAATCATACAATTACAGTAAAAGACAAACTATTTATATATCCATTTACAACTTTTGATTGATTACAAATAGTGGTTTCAGATATTATATATTGTTCTTGGATGATTATTCTCATTTTTTGTGGGTGTTTCCATTAGTGCTAAAAGTGATCTTTTCTGAAAATTTTGTCAGTCCGGAACTTATGTGAATAATTGTAGGTCCCAAAAGGTTTCCCTAGTATGCTGTTGTAAGCTGTAGAGGGGGGGGGGGGGATGAATACAACATTTTAAACTTCCAACACACTTTCTCAATGTTTGTATGTATATATCAACAAGTGTTAATTACAAAAAAGCTTGAACTTTGGAATGGTTCAAGCTGAGATGACAAATGCAACAGATGGACTACTAATCTAAGACACACTCAGACTAGATACAATGAATTCACTCACTAAGATGGACTCACTCATTTTACAAGACAGATAGACATCTTGAATAAGAACAACTTGGACACACTTAACTTTTTTATTCTAAGCAGATTTTGCATGCATGAAAACACACTTCTTTGCACGTTCTGAATATCTCACTCTTGGTTCTCTCACATTCCTTAGAAGCTTCCTTTTATACTCTCTCAGAGAATATTGGTGAACCTTCTTCATTGGATGCAGAGATAGTGGAGAGTCTTTCCAAAAAGACAAACTTTCTTATCTGCACGTTCTGACAAAACATCATTTGTCCCTATATTGCAGAATATTTGTCTTTTCCTTTTTGTCTCTGTTGCAGAATGCTTTACCTTAAAGAGGAATGTCAACTTTAATTCTTTCCTCTTCTAGTAGAGCCATTTTGATATAAGAAATGGTCTGTCACCCATTTCAAATATCCACTTTGACTTCATGTATCAGAACAACTTGGGCAGTGTAAGTAGCTTCTGATTTTCCACTTTGTCTTCGACTTTCAAACTGATCTTTTCGTCCAAGACAATACATGATGACATGGAAACATATTCCATAAAGTGTATAACCTTTTCGCAAAAAATAGGTTCTGTTCACAAAGAACAGAACGCTTTTGTTTTGGTCCAAGCTGTTCTACAGTCATGAGCAGCGTAGACAGTTTATGTCAAGGCTGTTCAACAGAATAGAACAGCTTGGACAA
Organism: Centrapalus pauciflorus; assembly: GCA_020465985.1. Lineage (NCBI taxonomy): Eukaryota > Viridiplantae > Streptophyta > Magnoliopsida > Asterales > Asteraceae > Centrapalus > Centrapalus pauciflorus. The sequence goes on along the minus strand of JAANYP010006843.1, from coordinate 710,973 downwards.
TCTGCCTTAGTTGCAACAAATGCAACAGGGTAAGAAACTTTGACTTATACTGCAAATCACTTTACAGGTTTCAATAAGGCATTAACAGGCCTTAAATTATTCCTTCAAGTGCATCAAACAGGTTTGATTAATAATCTCCCCCTAAGATGTATAACAGGTCTGACTGAGGCCTTTTTGTGCCTAACAATCTCCCCCTATTTGCAAAAATCAGTCTAATCTTATTCTATCAATGATCACTATATTTTATACATTACATTTGTTGAAATGGAAATACAACATTGAAGTAAAGTAAAAGATCAGTTTATATATACTGATATTGATGAAAACAACACATGTTTTTACAAATAATAGACTGATGTATTAAGGTAAATTACAACTAATGTCTTAAGATAGATTATAACTGACGTAAGAAAGTAAAACATATGTACAAGGAAAAGTTTCAACAAGTTTGGATTGTTGATAGTGGGAGCAATTGATGGCAGGCCTGTCCAACTTATGGACTGGCGGACTGCATCCATTCTTCATCTACTCAGAAGTAGATGGGCCTTCAAGCTGTGGTCTTGATTCAAACAGGTGTTCGAAGTGCTCGTGGTCTCATCAATCTCATCTATTTCATGCCTGAGAAACATGAAGTCAGGATGTTAAAGTTCTCCCCTTTCATAGAAACCCTTGAGCTGTTCCCAGATGACTGCTCTCCATCTTGAGTGTTGTCCAAACGTACTGCTTGAGACCAACCTTATGAAGATTAGATGCTCTTTGGAAACACATTTTCTTTGATAAGGGGTCCACAAAGAATATCCCTAGCTCAGGTTCTATGAATTTGCCTTCCTCAGGCTCAACTCCTCTTGGCAGACTGTGATCTACCCCTTTGATTTCAAGAGCATGCATCCCATGTTCAATCATCATGAGGAGCTCTTCAAGATCTGTATCCTTTCTCTTTCTTTTGGGCCTAATCTTGAGTTCCACTAGTGAGGTACTCTTGATTTGTTCTTCAAGGATCAGGCCCAGGTTTTTAACTTTCTTCATCAGCATTTTGACATATGCCCTGATAGTTTGAGCAGTTTCAGATTTCGATCTGCTCAGGGCAACAGCCAATTCAACCCATTCCCTGTACCCCATGCAGGCAACATCAGCAGACTCATAAGCTTCCAATTCGGGACCCTCAGCACCTAGCCTAGTTATCTGAAGTTTCCACTGCTTGCCTTTCCTTGAGATTGGGACAGCTTTGATAATAGTCTCATTGGCAACATCAAAGAACTTCTTCCTTGCCACATTATCAAAGTGTACTTGGGCTTTTGCTGAGGAGGATACAGGCTTTGACTTGGTCACTAAGACCTGTGAACTCTTTTCCTTCTCTCCCTCTTTATCAGTCACTGACTCTTTTGCAGCCTCTAACAGTTTCTTTTGAACATCCAAGGAGGGCACTTTAATTTTTCTTGCCTCATTGTATGCAAAGGCTTTGGCAGAGGCTTCTTCCTTCTTCTGTCTCTCCAGAATCTCAAGCTGCTCTTCTTTGAATGTATAATAAGTCTCTAGTGGATTGCAAATTTCTTTGGCTTGAGACTTGTCAAATTTGAGCTGAGCAGCCTTGAGATAGTTAGTGTCCACAGAGAGTTTTCCTTTACCCTTTGCTGCTTTGTTCTGAGCAGCTTCCATTTCCTCCTCTTCTTCTTCCTTAGTCAATTCCAAAATTAAGTGCCTCCTTCCGCTTCGCCTGTCCTCAGGAATGGATTCTTCCGATCCAGCCTGAGTAGGCTGAGCAGTTATAGAGACTTTGGACAAACCTTCAACAGGGCCAGTTTGGGAAAGACCTACTGCTTGCCCTACTGAAGCTGATTTCCCCTTAGAGGGAGATTAAGAAGATGGCACAGAGCCTTCAACAACAGTTCTGCCTGAAGGAACGGATCCAACAGGCTGGGCAACAGCAGATTTTAGGTCAGGTTTGGAACCAACAAGGCTATACACTAAGAAAGCCAAGTTGTCCTTAACCTCTGCTAACTGGGTAACACAGGTGTGAAGAGAAGAGGAACGAGAGGTTGCAAGGGAGGACAATTGGGAGATAGCAACCCTGTCAAATTCTGTGAACACCAAACTTTGAAGCTGTGTAATAGTGAGTTCAAGGGACTCATGCATATCATCAAAGTTTGAGGACACAGGATTTGACAGAGATACCAGTAAGGTATTTAGGCTGGCCAAAGTGGATGGTAGAGTGGTTGAGCAGGTTTCAGCAAGGGCTGACAGCTGTTGGGAAACAAGTGATAGGGTCGACACGAAGTCCTGTTGATGAGAAAGAATTGAGGAGAGGGATGATGAGAGTTGTTTTAGCGGTGCAGTGAGTGCAAGAACCTGAGAGAAATGATCAGCTTGGGGAGCAGGGGTTGGAAAAGAAGTCCTGAACGAATCAAGGAACCCCTGAAGCTGAGCCGACACAGAGTGTGAAATAATGGAGGGAAGAGATGTCATAGAGGATTCCAAAGAACCAACTTTTTTGGTCAGCACGGAAAGCTGATCCTTCAAAGACAGATCTTTAGGGGATGAAGGTGTATAGGTTGATTGTTTGGATTGGGTTGATGGAGAGGAGTGGGATGGAGAGGATTATGGAGTATGAGTGTCAGTAGGTGATGGTAGGGATACTTTAGAAAGCAATACCATAGCCTGGGCATAAGTTTAGTGGCCCAGCTTGGAAGGGTCAAGAGGACCTTCAGCAGTGGCTGTAGCTGCATCATTAGGTGAGACAGTGGGAGTTGGTGGCCTTTCAGATGTTTCTGGGATAGTAACACCTTCATTAAGACCTTGGGGGGTTCCCTCAGTAGTACCTTGGTTTGTAGGTTCCTCTTCATGGGGAGATGTGATGTGCATTTAAACATCATCAGTGGTGAAGGCTGATGATGAAATTTGTACTTGGGGAGCAGCCTCACCAGAGGGATGTTCCATTCCCTGAGGTTCATCAGCTTGGGATGTTGGTCCTTCAACAGCTGTTTTGTATAGAACAACTGCATCACCAGGAACAGAAGTGAAAGGCTGGTCTGCTGATTGGTTTATATCGACAGTTTTGGCACCTTGTGCAGACTCAGATTGTGTATGAGTGACTGTGTGGACTCAGTGTGGAGTGGACAGTGCTCCTGTGTTTCAATGTCTTCAGCCTGTTGAGAGGCTTGGACAGTTGATGTGGTGGTCTCCTTTTGTATAACTGGTCCTGTTGGGAGGAACCAGAGGGCTCAGGCTGACTCTGGGTGGACTCTTTTTGGAGTGAAGCCTTCTCCATAGTGGCTGCACTTTCTCCCAAAGTAGGAGAAGCAAAAGCAGCAGGGGTTGCTTCTTTTTCAACTGACTCTTGTTGGGAGGGGTCAGAGGGGCTGGTTTGAGAGGAGGTTTTCTTTTTGGCTAATGATTTTCTTCTTAGCCTGGAGTGTTGGGACATAGTGGGTAATTTAGGAGAAGTGGTAGGGAGTTCTGTTTGGACTGGATGTGAGACTGGGTCAGGAACAGGAGGTTCAGCCTGTTCCATGGTCTCAGGTGCCACAGTGACACCAGCCATAAAGTCTTCAACCACGAAGGCTTCAGGTTTAACTGATGAACCAGGATGACCAGCCTGCTCCCCCTCAGCCACTGAGGCTGATGGGGCAGACTTAGCTGTTTTAGCCTTCTTGCAGACAGGCTCAGCTTCAGTTGTTTTTAAGGCTCCTTTCACCATTTTTGGCCTTGATTTGGATTTTTCTTTTGGAGCAGTGATTGGATCCACCTTCTGAGTAGAAGGTCCTTCCACTAAACCAAACAAACTCCTGATTGGTGTTGCTAGAGGAGGTTCATTATCAAGAACTAGTGTATAGAGGACCTTGTTTCCTATTACAGAAAACACTGAAGTTGACAATAAAGGTTGAGAGGTGTACAGATGCTCACCACAGATGTATTTGAAAATGAGGCTCAAAAACCTTGGGTATCTGACAGCAGCTGGACGCTGTTCTTGTTGCACCAGTTTCCTCAAATTCAGGAAAATCCACCTTGCCATGTTCAGAGTTGTCCCATCCACAAACTGTAAGACAATAGGAATTTCATCCATACTGAGTTGGTCAAATGAACCAACTTTGCAGGTCAGACTCATCACCATGGAGGCGAAGAGAAAACTGTAGGTTGGGGATAAATGCCTTCTGAGCAGCATAGCATCCACTTTTGGTTCTGCTATACCATTGAAGCGTAGCAGATTGCCCATTTGTACATCCTCAGGCTAAGGTTTGTCATAGGTGTCAGCCACTGGGAGATGAAGTACTTCAATGAGAAGAGAGCAGTAGTTGTCTCAATAGTTGGAGTTCCATTGAGAATAGTTCCCCTGATGGTTTTGGTAGATGGATCATATGAGCAAGTGTACCAAAACTCATAGACCATGTCCTGGTACATAACACCAGGAGAAGCTCATGGCATAGTGCTGGGGATGGGCTTGCAGAAACTCCACCATCAATTCATAACCTTTCCTAGCATAGTTTTTAGGGATGGTTAAGTTTGCAATGTAGTTGGTGGGTTTGATTGTGAGCATGGTGTTGACAGAGGGGTTCTTCTTAACTTCATTACCAACGAACACAGGGAGAAGGGGGTTGTTTTGGTGAGCCATTTGGGAAAGTAGTAGGAATGTAGGATATTTGGACACTTAGTCTATTAGGGTTTATCAGGAAGTTATGGAAGCAGTAGGAAGAAGAAGATGAAACAGTGGTTTGGGTATTTATGATTTGAATGAGAGTGAGTAGGAGAGAGAAAGGTTTGGGCAGTTGATTTGAAATGTATCTAATGGAAAACGGAACCGTTTACTTTGTCAGAATAGTTATCAGACCAACTTGACCTTTTTAACTACTAACACACGTAACAAACATTATCCGCAGGTAATTAAGTTAAAAAAATACTTAATTTAAGTAACTTAAATGTGAAGACAGGTAGTTAAAACTGATATTCTAAGTTGTTTTTCAAACCTGTGATGAACAGTTTTCATCAAAAACTGATCACTCTACAAGCTGTTCATGCAACCTGTGCAGCTATATGAGAACAGGTTTCATTGTGAAACTTGTTCAATAGCTGAATAGGTTACAAGGCATTACCTTGTGTGACAGATTAAGAGAGTGAGTAGGTTGGAAGTTTGTATAACAGAACAAGTTTGAGGTTAAAACTTATTTTGCCAAGCCTGTTATATATCCAAGCCGTCTAAATTTTCAAAAGCTGGCTAAGTACAGGACAAGTAACACCTGTCCTGTCCAAGCTGTTCTGCAAACTTTTGGCAGATTTGAACAAGTGATCTTTAAAACATCAATGACACTTAATCACTTTTATTTAACATACCCAGCTTGCTTACAAGGTAACTAAACTTGTTTACATCAAGAGGTTGGGGAAAATATCTGTAAGCTGTTCTTCTGTTGAAATAAAACTTACCTCCACATTACCTTTTTGGATGTGATCCCTTATGAAGTGATGTCTGACCTCAATATGCTTTGTTCTAGAGTGGAAGACTGGATTATTGGAGATAGCTATCGTACTTGTATTATCACACTAAATAGGAGTTTTCCTATATAAAAGGCCATAATCCTCAAGCTGATGCTGCATCCATAGAATCTGTCCACAGTAGCTTCCAGCAGCAATGTACTCAGCTTCAGTAATAGAAGTAGAAACAGATTCTGCTTCATGCTGCACAAACTGATCAACTTACCACCAAGAAGTTGACATCCACCTATTGTGCTTTTCCTGTCTAGCCTGCAACCTGCAAAACCAGAATCTGAATAACCAATTAGTTCAAGGCTGGAGTCTTTGGGATACCAAAGACCCAAACCTGGTGTACCCTTTAGGTATCTGAAGATTCTTTTGACAGCAGCTAGATGTGATTCTTTTGGATCAGCTTGATACCTAGCACATAAACAGGTAGCAAACATAATATCTGGTCTACTAGCAGTTAAATATAGCAAGCTCCCAATCATGCCTCTATAAGCTGTTACTGAAACAACTTTGCCACAGACATCAGCATCCAACTTTACATTGGTTGCCATTGGGGTTTTGATGGTAGAACTTTGATCAAATTTGAATTTTTTAAGAAGATCTAATGTATACTTTCTTTGATTTATGAAAATTCTATTTGAGGTTTTTTTAACCTGTAATCCTAGAAAGAAAGTAAGTTCACCCATCATGCTCATTTCATACTTAGATTTCATGAGCAGTGAAAAATTCTTGCATAACTGTTCATTAGTAGAACCAAATATTATGTCATCCACATAAATTTGAACAAGTATAATATCATATTTCACCTTCTTTATGAACAATGTGGTATCCACTTTACCTCTGGAATAACCATTGCTCATAAGAAACTAAGTGAGAGTGTCATACCAGGCTCTAGGGCTTGTTTTAGACCATAGAGAGCTTTGTCCAACTTATAGACAAAAGCTAGATGTTGTTCATTTTCAAAACCTGGAGGCTGCTTGACATATACCTCTTCTTGCAGCTTACCATTCAAAAATGCACTCTTGACGTCCACTTGAAATACCTTCATGCTCTTGTGGGCAACATAGGCTAGAAACAAACGAATTGCTTCTAACCTGGCCACTGGAGAAAATGTTTCATCATAGTCTATGCCTTCTTCTTGCCTATAGCCTTGAGCAACCAGTATTGCCTTATTTCTAATAACATGACCTTGCTCATCCATTTTATTTCTGAATACCCACTTGGTGCCAAATAATGTTTTACCTTTAGAAACAGGGACCAGCTTCCATGCTTTGTTTCTCTTAAACTGATTGAGCTCCCTTGCATGGCAGTGATCCAATTGGCATATTTAAGTGCATCATCTACTTTCTTTGGCTCCATCAGGGACACAAAGCTAGAAAACATACAAAACTTTCCTAAGCTGTCCCATCTGGTTTGTATCCCTTTGTTGATGTCACCAATTATTTGATCATTGGGGTAACACCTGATCCACTTAGGATCATGTTTCAATGATGATTCTCCTGTATTAGTTTCATTCTCATTAGGTCTTGCAGAACAACTTTCAAGATTTTCAGACACACTGATGTCTTGATCCTGTTCCTCGGTCGAGACTGAATCATTATTGTTGAACACATCAACAGAGGATTCAGGTAAATCAGCATTGATTGGTTCTGGACATGGTGCATTAACTATATCAGTACACTTAATCATACAGGGTGTACTAACACAATCATCATCATGTCCATTGTGGTTAACAGGTTCCACTTTGGACGATGTGGAAGCTTTTGAGTCCTTTTCCTCAACATTGGAATGCATAAGATCATCAAAGCTGAACTCTCTTGAGACTGATTCAAGAACAACTTTGGTAGAGGCATTCTTAGACTCCTCAAAGGTGACATTGATAGATTGATCTATCACCTTTCTTTTGTAGTTGTATACTCTGTAGGCTTTAGAAATAGACAAACACACCTCATTAGCTATGGGTTCAAATTTGGCCAGCTGGTCCCTTTGATTCAGGATGAAACAGGGACATCCAAACACATAGAAATAGCTTATATTTGGCCTTCTCTCTTTGATTAACTCATAACGAGTCTTATCGAACCTTTTCACCACTAAGGATCTGTTTTGACTGAAGCAGGCAGTGTTGACAGCTTCAGCCCAAAATGATGAAGGCAAACCTGATACACACAACATGGTTCTAGCAGCTTCAATGAGAGTTCTATTCCTCCTTTCAGCAACTCCATTTTGTAGTGGAGTTCTTACAGCTGAAAAGTTTTGAGAGATCCCTCTTTCTTCGCAGAAGTCCTCAAGAGTATTGTTTCTGAATTCAGTACCATCATCACTTCTAAGCTGCTTGACTTGAGCAGAGTTCAAAACTTCCATCTTTTTGATAAATCCTATAATTTCTCTGGCAGCCTCTCTTTTGATCCTTAGGAAGATCGCGCATGTAAACCTGGAGAACTCATCAACCATTACTAGAGTGTATCTTCTACCTCCTAGACTTGGGACACTGACAGGTCTAAACAAGTCCATGTGGATTAAGAAGAGAGGAGTATCAATAGAGAAATTATTCTTGGATTTAAAAGATGTTTTTCTCTGCTTTTTATAAAGTTTGTTGATATTCTTGAAGTTCAGGTGTGTAGGTCCCGAGAGGTTCCCAAAGTATATAGCTTTAAGCATTAGAGGGGGGGTGAATACAACAATTTAAAAACTACACACTATTTTCTCAATTGTTTGTATGTATTATCAACAATTTGTTAATTACAAACAAGCTTGAATGCGGAATAGTTCAAGCTGAGATGACAGATACAACAGTATGTTCACTTGTCTAAGACAAACTCAAACTAGTATACAATGAATACACTCACTAAGAAGCACTCACTGTGTTTACAAGACTTAAGGGAACAGCTTATGTAAAACAGCTTAGACACACAGATACTGAATTACACAGAAGGCTTGCATGCATGAAAAACACACTTGCACGTTCACTCTTGGTTTCAGCACTCAGCTTTCTTCACATCTCTTTCTGTCCTTAGAAGCTTCCTTTTATACTCATTCAGAGGATCTAAGAGAAACATCTTCATTGGACGGAATGAAAATGAGAAGTCTTGTTGAAAAGACAACATAACCTTTTCTGCACATTTCTGAAAAGCAGACTTGTCTTCACATGTGCAGAACTTTTGTCTTTTTACTTTGTCTACTGTTGCATTGCCTTTAACTAATTTAGGAATGTCAACTTTGCTTCTTTCTTCCTTGTAAAGGCCTATTTTGATATAAGAAAAAGGTCTGTCACCCTTTTTCAAATAACATTTTGTCTTCATGTTACAGAACAGCTTGGGCAGGCTGAGCAGTTCTGTTTTCCACTTTGTCTTCGACTTTGTAAACTGATCTTGTAGTCAAAAACAATACATGATGACTTGGAAACTTATTCCATAAAGTGTTTAGCCTGTTCACAAAGAACAGGTTCTGTTCACAAAGAACAGAACACTTTAGAAGTGCCCAAGCTGCTCACCAGTGTAGAGCAGCGTAGACAGTTTATGTCCAGCCTGTTCAGCAGACAGAACAGCTTGGACGAACTGTCTTAGTTGCAACACATGCAACACATAGAACAGCTTTAGACTAATATTGCAAATCATCTTTAGGCTTTAATAAGGCATATAACAGGCCTTAAATTCAACCTTCAAATGCATCAACAGGTTTGATTATAAATCTCCCCCTCAGATGTAGAACTAGGGGTGAGCTCGGTACCGGACCGAACCGAACCGGTACCGATCCCGAAAATACCGAAACCGAATTATTAGTTTTGAAAGAACCGAATATGAGACGTCCTTGATGATTTAATGATATAATTGTAGCAATCACCAGGAACGACTAACAACCCAATGAGTATCATATAATTGAAATTGAGTTCTTAAATCAGAGTTAAGCGAATCCACACTAAAGCAATGAAAGTAAATGTCTACAGTGTTTAAGTCTAGCTATTACATCATCATAATTGTTTTAGAAGTAATGAATCCCAGCCCAAAGCTATTACATTCAAGTACCAATAGCTTCTATAGTCTCCGGGATATTGATTTGATATGCTTAAGATGAAAGTCCAGCTACACTCTTGCCTTTGCCTGTAAACAATGTGAGTCAACAGTAAGCTAAATGCTTAGTGAGATAACAGATAATGCATACAACAAATATTTCTTTACAAACAATGCTTAACCATGGGCAGTGTAAGCCCCATGTATGTGTGAACAGGCAGTGAAAGCCTCAATGTGTGTGTAAACCATGCATTGCTAGCATGGGGTTGGCAGTTCAAATGCTGATCGAGGATGTGCCGAACCTGATGGGATACGAGTGGGATGATCAGTCCCCGACAGTGGCCTGCTGTCAGCCCCAGTCCAGGTCGCATCAGATTATGAAGTAATGATCATGCAGTGCAAGCATGATGTAAATAGATGCACTTTCAAATGAACGCAAGCTACATGTGTGTTACATGTCAAGTACGAGTGTGCATCATAACAACAAATCATTTCATGAGTGCCAAATGAAGTATATGAACAACGTGAACATGCCATTGAATGTATAAACATGAATGCAAAAACAATAAATGTTCGAATGACAATCTGTTACTCACAGTGATTGGTATAGTGTGACTTGTCTCTGAATCAATGTGTGTTTTGATAACACCACAATGATCTGTAATGTAAGTGTAATAGTGAATTTGTGTCAGTAATTGCTTAAAAATTGTATTCTGTAATATTAAATGTAATTGGGTTCTGATTTCGGACCACATCCGGATTCGGATGGTCCGAATTGTAATTGGTCCGAATTTGGGTCTCTGGTCCGAATTTGGTGGATCCGAAATGGGTGATCCGGATTTGGTCTTGATCCGAAATTGACTAGGTCCGAAATGGGTATGGGATCCGAAATATGCTAGTGTCCGAATTCACTGTGGATCCGAAATTATGTTGGTCCGAAATAGGTGATCCGAATTCGGATGGATCATCATCCGAGTTCATACTTAGAAATTTTTCTAATATTTTCCAGAATTATGTTTTTGACCATTTTTGCATGTTTTTGAGTCTATTACTGTAAATGTGAACTTATATGCTATCATTTAACTTATATCATCATATTTGTACACCAAAACAACCCATTTGTGTCCATTTTTCTACATATCTCGAAGAACACACACACTTAATTTCTGAAATCACACTTAGACTTCAAATCTGATTCTGAATTTTTGTATACAACAACATACATGCTCGATTTAAACATTCCCATCATAAATTCCAACATGCATTAACATTTGCTACATAAATCTTAGAAATCGGTTCCCTTCAAAACCGAACCAAAAACATCATAAATCCGAAAGATTGAATGATATTTACCTCGAATCGTTTGTTGCAATGCTTATAGTTCCTTATTTGCTATCTGAATCCAACTTTTGAACACTTGAAATTGTTGATTCTTGGGTTTTCTTGTTAGAACCCGAGAGATAGAAAGAGAGAGTGAGAGAGAGCCGGTTAGAGAGAGAGAGAGTAGAGAGAGAAGGTGTTAGTGAAAAATGAAGGGGTTTTCTCTTTTTATGTCTATTTTTGACCCATTTGCATAACACACCCCTCAACTTCGTATTTTCTCATTTAACTAATAATATGATCATAATAACTTAAATTGACATAATAATTCATTAACATAATAATTAAGTCCTTAAAATTGTAAATTACAATTAATAAAAATTTGGGATGTTACAGCATGGGCTCCACCACGCCTATACTTCGTCCGCGAAGTCATGCTGCGCTAAACAAACTTGGGTACTTAGTCTTCATGTCTTCTTCCGATTCCCAAGTGTGATTAGCTCCCCGATGATGCTTCCACTTGACCAGCACCATCCTGATCTCTTTGCTCCGTAGCTTTTTGACTTTTGTCTCCAAAATGCACTCCGGTTCATCAACGAACCTTAGCCGTTCGTCAATCTAAATGTCCGAATGATCAGTCCATGGTTCCCTTTCGGGCACCAGACTCTTCCTTAAGTACCCAACGTGAAATACCGGGTGAACACCTGATAATTCTTCCGGCAAGTCCAAATGATAGGACTGATTCCCAACTCTTTCTAGTATTTTGAAGGGTCCTATGAATCGAGGCAATAGCTTTCCTCGCTTTACGAATCTTGTAACTCCCTTCATCGGGGAAACCTTCAAGTAGACCCAATCATCTTTTTGAAATTCTACCGCGGCGATCATGATAGTTCTTTTGTCGATCTTGTGCCGTTTTCATGTACTGCCGTATGAGTTGGATCTTTTCATTTGTTTCTTGTAGCAAAGCAGGACCGGCTATTGGAGTTTCTCCTGTTTCCCTCCAACAGGTTGGAGTCCTACACTTTCTGCCATACAGGAACTCGAACGGTGCCATCTTGATAGTGGAATGGTAACTATTGTTGTAGGAGAATTCAACCAATGGGAGGTGATCGTCCCAGTTACCAACCAAATCCATGACACAGGCTCTGAGCATATCTTCTAGAGTCAAGATTGTCCTTTCGCTCTGCCCGTCAGATTGTGGTCTATAGGCAGTACTCATTGCGATACGAGTACCAAGACCGTTTTGCAGAGCAGTCCAGAAATTAGAAGTGAATCTACTATCTCGGTCGGAGACAATAGACTTAGGCACACCATGCCTAATAACGATTTCCCTTACGTAGATCTGGGCAAGTCGGTCCAGTGAGTAGGTTTCTCGGATTGGTATGAAGTGAGCAGATTTGGTTAATCGGTCAACAATGACCCAAATGGCGTCATGTTGACGACGAGTCTTAGGTAGCTTGGTTACGAAATCCATAGTAATATGGTCCCACTTCCATTCTGGGATAGGAAGAGGTTGCATACTACCATAGGGTTGTTGGTGCTCGGTTTTGACTAGACGACATGTTCTGCACCTTTCAACATACTGACCGACATCTCTTTTCAATCCTGGCCACCAGAAGTCGGCTTTCAAGTCGTTGTACATTTTTGTGCTACCAGGATGAATTGAGAATTTAGATTGATGAGCCTCCTCGAGAATTACATCTCTCATGTTCCCGAACTTGGGAACCCACACTCTGCCATACACACCCTTTAGTCCAGTTCCATCATCTTGCATTAATGGCAACTGAATTCTGATATCGTCGTCTTTAACATTCCCTTCTTTTAGGGCCTGTAACTGAGCAGCCCTAACATCATCTATAATAGTTGAGGTCAAAATTGTAGAAGTCAAGGCATAGCAATATGCCTTGCAGTATGCTTTTCGACTTAGAGCATCGGCCACTACGTTGGCCTTCCTCGGGTGATAGAGAATCTCACAGTCATAGTCTTTAATCAGCTCCATTGACCTTCTTTGCCTCATATTCAAGTCCTTCTGACTGAATATATACTTTAAACTCTTGTGATCGGTGTAGAGCTGACACTTGGTTCCGTACAAATAGTGTCTCCATAACTTGAGAGCGAAAGTCACAGCAGTTAGCTCTAGATCATGAGTAGAGTAGTCTTTCTCATGCGGTTTGAGTTGTCTAGAAGCATAAGCTATGACGTTTCCTCTTTGCATTAGAACAGCACCTAATCCCGTGCCTGATGCAACTGTATAGACAACAAAGTCTTCGTTCCCTTCAGGCAGGGCTAACACCGGTGCTTCACTTAGCAACTTCTTCAGATTATCGAAAGCAACTTGCTGTTCTTCTTTCCAAAAGGAGGTTGCGTTCTTGCGAGTCAGCTTTGTAAGCGGAACGGCGATTTTGGAGAAGTCCTTGATGAATCGGCGGTAGTAACCAGCCAATCCCAGAAAACTACGAATTTCTGAGGCGTTGCGGGGTGATTCCCAGTTCTGGATAGCCTCGATCTTTGCAGGATCAACAGCAATCCCAGCACCAGATATCACGTGCCCCAAGAATTGGATCTGAATTGATTGTTTAAGAGGTACATGTTAATAAAATAATTTATGATTGAGTATAAGGATCATGAAATTGTTTCAAACGTTGAGACGTACCTGCCTCAACCAGAATTCACACTTAGAGAATTTGGCATAAAGTCGCTCTTTGCGTAGCAACTATAGTAATTCTCTCAGATGTGCTGCATGATCCTCTTCGGTTTTTGAATAGATGAGAATGTCATCGACGAACACGATGACCGATTTGTCGAGCATTGGCCGGCAGACTCTGTTCATGAGATCCATGAAAGCAGCCGGTGCATTTGTAAGACCGAATGGCATTACCAGAAACTCGTAGTGTCCGTAACGAGTTCTGAAAGCCGTCTTTGGAATGTCATCAGAATGTACTTTGAGTTGGTTATAACCCGAACGAAGATCAATCTTCGAGAAGTAGCTTGCGCCTTGTAACTGGTCGAAGAGATCATCAATCCGGGGCAATGGGTATTTGTTCTTGATTGTGACTTTGTTGAGTTCCCGGTAGTCGATGCACATACGTAATGTGCCATCCTTCTTCTTGACGAACAGAACAGGAGCACCCCAAGGAGATGAACTTGGGCGGATAAAACCTTTGTCAAGTAGCTCCTGTAACTGCTTCATCATTTCCTGCATTTCTACAGGAGCTAAACGGTACGGAGCCTTTGCTATTGGAGCAGCTCCAGGAATGAGGTCAATGCGGAATTCCACTTGGTGATCAGGTGGCAATCCCGAGATATCTTCTGGAAAGACATCTGGAAATTCAGAAACAACGGGAACGGTAGAAGGAGATTGAACTTCAGCCTTTGCATCGACAGCGTAGGCTAAGTAAGCTGAAAACCCTTGGCAACGTGCTTTCGGGCTTTTGTAATTGAAATAAGGCATAAGTCGCCTTTGTGTCTATCCCCATAAATGCATATGTCTCGGCCCTCGGGGGTGGTGATCTTAATCATCCTTTTCTTGCATAAAATCTGGGCCTCATTATGAACCAACCAATCCATGCCTATTATGACATCAAATTCCCCGAACTCCATGGGAATTAGATCTATGTTGAACACTACATCCTCTACAAGTAAAGTACAATTCCTATATACTTTGTCTGCCTTAAATAACATGTTGCTAGCAGTCTCTATGTCAAGTACAAATTGCAGTTTGGAAGTTGGCATGTTAAATTGACGAGCAAATGTAGTGGAGACAAACGAACGATTTGCTCCGGAATCAAACAAGATACGTGCAGGAATTGAGTTAACATAGAACGTACCAGTGACCACCTCCGGGTCATCCTTTGCTTCTTCAGCTGTGATTTGGAATGCCCTTGTTGGAGCCCTTTGAGATTGATCCCTCCGAGCCGTGGAAGCTACAGAAGATCTTGCTGTTAATTGTTGAGCATTCTGATCTCGTGGGGGTTTCGGGCAGTCCCTTGAGAAATGGCCAAGTCTGTGGCAGTTGTAGCATGCATCATCTTTTCGTGGACAATGCTCCCAGTGATGGCCTTTCTGCCCACAGCAGAAACAGTACATGTCTTGAGTCTTGCACTCCCCAGAGTGCGCTTTTCTGCATCGCCTGCAGTCTCTCATTTCTGAACTGGCCGAAAAGGCTCTTCCCTTCTTGGGTGATGATGACTGTTGATGGGATTGAGGAGAGAATCGGGAAGATCCAGACTCCCGCTGCCTTTTTGGTGGCGACAGTTGAGTCGGTGTTGCGGCAGTTGACCCTATGACGTATCCAGACAATAAGACGATCTGTTCCACGTTTCGAGCAGCCTCGAGTAATCCAGCAAACGTTGTATACCGAACCCCACTCATGGTTCGGCGTATCTCATAATCTTGTCCGGCCTCAAACCGGGCTATCTTCGTTTCTTCCGTGTCAACTTGATGCGGTGTGAACAGACTTAATCGGGTGAACTCAACGGAATATTGTGTAACCGTTTTCGTTCCTTGAGTCAGATTCAGGAACTTTGCCTCGAGACGTCGCTTCTCGTCGGCTGGACAGTACTGTTGAGAAAACACTTCCTTAAACTCGCTCCATGACATGTGTGACACTACCTCCATCGTCAACACATGTGTCATTGCGTCCCACCACATAACCGTGTCCCTTGCAAACATAGCGGTTGCAAAGCGGACCATGTCTTTATCAGCGCCGTCGCTGATTCTGAAAGTTCTCTCCGTCGTGGTGATCCATTCCAATGCAGTAACGGCGTCTCCAGTCCCATCAAAAGTAACCGCTCCGTTACTTTTGAAGTCCTTAAACCTACAGCCCCTTGATCTGTTGGAAGACCCAGTGTCTTGTCTTTCCTCTTGGTCGTCCTGTTGTTGTTCCTTGTTCTTTCGTTTATCATCTTTACGTTTTGCCTCGGCCTCATCTCTGGCCCTTAACTGATCAGCAAATGACTGAGCCTGCTCAGCCATTCGTTTGGATTGTAGCTCATTGTTTTGTTCCATGAGAGCTTGCATCATCTGGAACATTTGCTGAGGAGTCATATCGTCTCCTGACATGTTCTGAAATATAACAACTTATATTTAGAACATTTATTTGTAAGTCCTAAGTGTACAGTTACCCTTTGTGTTTCCCCGTGTGCATGTCAATCCTATCTTAGTTCAGATCATTACTTAGAAGTTCATTCTAATATCATAACCTAAGTTTGAGTCCAAGTCCTCGCGGACACTTGAAACCTCAAACTAATGCTCTGATACCAAACTGAGACGTCCTCATGAATTAATGATAAAATTGTAGCAATCACCAGGATCGACTAACAACCCAATGAGTATCATAATAATTGAAATTGAATACTTAAATTAGAATTAAGCACATCCACACTAAAGCAATAGAATACATGTCTACAGTGATAAAAGTCTACCTATTACATCAACATAATTGTTTTAGAAGTAATGAATCCCAGCCCAAAGCTATTACATTCAAGTACCAATAGCTTCTATAGTCTCCGGGATATTGATTTGATATGCTTAAGTGGAAGGTCCAGCTACACTTTTGCCTTTGCCTGTAAACAATGTGAGTCAACAGTAAGCTAAATGCTTAGTGAGATAACAGATTATGCATACAACAAATATTTCTTTACAAACAATGCTTAACCATGGGCAGTGTAAGCCCCATGTATGTGAAAACAGGCAGTGTAAGCCTCAATGTATGTGTAAACCATGCATTGCTAGCATGGGTTTGGCAGTTCAAATGCTGATCGGGGATGTGCCGAACCTGACGGGATAACGAGTGGGATGATCAGTCCCCGACAGTGGCCTGCTGTCAGCCCCAGTCCAGGTCGCATCAGATTATGAAGTAATGATCATGCAGTGCAAGCATGATGTAAATAGATGCACTTCAAATGAACGCTGGCTACATGTGTGTTACATGTCAAGTACGAGTGTGCATCATAACAACAAATCATTTCATGAGTGCCAAATGAAGTATATGAACAATGTGAACATGCCATTGAATGTATAAACATGAATGTAAAAACAATAAATGTTCGAATGATAATCTGCAACTCACAGTGATTGGTTTTGTGACTTGATCCTGAATCAATGTGTGTTTTGATAACACCACAATGATTTGTAAAGTAAGTGTAATAGTGAATTTGTGTCAGTAATTGCTTAAAAATTGTATTCTGTAATATTAAATGTAATTGGGTTCTGAATTCGGACCACATCCGAATTCGGATGGTCCGAATTGTAATTGGTCCGAATTTGGGGTGATGGTCCGAAGTTGGTTGGATCCGAATTGGGGTCCGAAACTGGTATAGTCCGAAATTGGTCCTTGGTCCGGATTGGGTTGATCCGAAATGGGGTGGTCCGAATTTCTATTGATCCGAAATTGAGCATGATCCGAAAATGGGGGATCCGAATTCGGATGGATCATCATCCGAGTTCATACTTAGAAAATTTTCTAATATTTTCCAGAATTATGTTTTTGACCATTTTTGCATGTTTTTGAGTCTATTACTGTAAATGTGAACTTATATGCTATCATTTAACTTATATCATCATATTTGTACACCAAAACAACCCATTTGTGTCCATTTTTCTACATGTCTCGAAGAACACACACACTAAAACACACACTTAATTTCTGAAATCACACTTAGACTTCAAATCTGATTCTGAATTTTTGTATACAACAACATACATGCTCGATTTAAACATTCCCATCATAAATTCCAACATGCATTAACATTTGCTACATAAATCTTAGAAATCGGTTCCCATCAAAACCGAACCAAAAACATCATAAATCCGAAAGATTGAATGATATTTACCTCGAATCGTTTGTTGCAATGCTTATAGTTCCTTATTTGCTATCTGAATCCAACTTTAGAACACTTGAAATTGTTGATTCTTGGGTTTTCTTGTTAGAACCCGAGAGATAGAAAGAGAGAGTGAGAGAGAGCCGGTTAGAGAGAGAGAGAGAGTAGAGAGAGAAGGTGTTAGTGAAAAATGAAGGGGTTTTCTCTTTTTATGTCTATTTTTGACCCATTTGCATAACACACCCCTCAACTTCGTATTTTCTCATTTAACTAATAATATGATCATAATAACTTAAATTGACATAATAATTCATTAACATAATAATTAAGTCCTTAAAATTGTAAATTACAATTTATAAAAATTTGGGATGTTACAGAATACCGAACCGTATAATTTTATATGGTGCCGGTTCGGTCCCGAATACCGAATTTTAGCTAATTTAAAAACCGAATACCAAACCGAGAGTCCCGAATACCGAATTTTAGCTAATTTAAAAACCGAATACCGAACCGAATATATTAATTTGGTACCGGTCGGTACCGGTACCGGTTCGGTACCGGTTCAGGTTCGGGAAATGGTACCCGTCGCTCACCCCTATGTAGAACAGGTTTGACTGAGGCCTTTTTGAGCCTAACAATCTCCCCCTATTTGCAATAACCAGTCTAAGCTGGTCTTATCAAAAATTCATTATATATTTTTACAGTACATTTTGCTGAATTGAAATTACAAAATTACAGTAAAGTAAAAGATCAGTTTATATATACACTGATTCTTGATTACATACAACAACACATGTTTTTACAAGAGTACAACTAATTTACTAAACTATTTTACAACTAATGTAAAAGAAAAGATTAGAACTTATGTAATGATGTACAACTAATGTACAAGATTTTTGGACTGTTTGTGTTGGGAGCAGATAATGGCAAGCCTGTCCAACTGATGGACAGCTTCCATTCTTCACCTACCCAGACGGTAGATGGACTTCACTCCATTGGAGGGGGATCTTGGAACCTCTTTTCCAGCTCATCTCTTATGTCCTCAAGATCCTCAACTTCACTTCTGATGAACATGAACTTGGGATCATTGAGCTCACCTCTTTCATAGAAGCCTCTGAGCTGATCCCAGACGGCTGCTCTCCATTTGCTAGACTGCCTAAATGAAACTGCAAGTCTAAAGGCGGCAAGTTGTCTCAGATCAACTTTGTACAGCTCTGAGGCTCTTTGGAAGCACTTCTTCTGAGTTAGGGGATCTACAAAAAATGCCCCCAGCTCAGGTTCTTCAATAATCTTGCCATCCTCAAACTCTATTCCTTTAGGCAGGCTATGATCAACTCCTTTTATTTCAATGGCATAGTCGCCCTGTTCAATCAGTGTAAGGAGTAGCTCCATCTCTGTATCCTTCCTTGTTCTCCTGGCCTTTATTTTTTGGATGTGTCACAAAGACACCTTCACTAACTTCCTTAGATATCAGGCCAAGATCCTTTACTCTTTCCATCAACTTCTTGACATATGCCCTGATTTCTTTAGCAGTTTCAGACTTTGATTCACTCAGGGCAACTGCCAGCTCAATCCACTCCCTGTATCCCATCTGTGCTACATCAGTGTGGTCATAAGTTTCCAATTCTGGGCCTGTTGCACCCATCCTTGTTATTTTAAGCTTCCACTGACTGCCTTTCCTTGATACAGGGACAGCTTTGACAATTGCTTTCTTGGCTAGCCTTCTTTCAGCAACATCATGAAACTTTTTCCTAGCCAAGTTGTCAAAGTGGTATTGAGCTCTTGCATGGGGTACTGTTGATTTGGTCATAGAGACCTGAGTACCTTTCTCTACTTCCTTCTCTTTCTCCCCTGCTGATTGTCTAGCAGCTTCCATTATTTTCTTTTGCACCTCCAAGGTAGACATTTTAATTTTCTTTGCTTCTTGGAGTGCAAAAGATTTAGCAGCTTTGGCAGATTCTTCTTCCTTTCTCATGACATCTAGGGCTTGAAGCTGTTCTTCTCTAAACTCAAAATATTTGTGCATAGGAAGACCCATCTCTTTGGCCCTGGCCTTGTGGAATCTGATTTCAGCTGCTTTCTGCTGTATGGGATCATCAGCTGCCTTTTCTTTTCCTTTAGCTGCTGCTGTAGTGACAGCAGCCTCAGGAATTTCCTCTTCTTCTTCTTCAGTTATAATTAAATGCCTTCTTTTACTGCTAGGCCTGTCCTCAGGAATGACTTCCTCCCCCTTAGACTGAGCAAGGTTTGGAGAGACAGCCTGAGTAGGCAGAGCAGCTTGAGAGGCACCTTCAGTTGTACCTGTTTCAAAGACATCTGCTGGCTGACCAGTGTGAGTTGCAGACACTGGTATCTCCTTAGGAGAAGAAGTTTTCTCCCCCTTAGACTTAGTCTTCGAGGCAGATGACTTCTCCCCCTTTGAAGGAGATGAAGCAGCGACTTCAACACCTGGTCTGCCTGAAGACACAAAGTCAGCAGGCTTGCCAGCAGGTTTAGCAGAAGGTTTGGGACCAACAAGGCTAGTCACTAAGAAAGCCAAGTTATCCTTCACCTCTGTAAGCTGGGAAAGACAGGTCTGAAGAGAAGAGGAGTGGGAATCAGCAAGGGATGTGAGCTTAACAATATTTTCCCTGTCAGACGCTGTGAACAGCAGAGTTTGCAGCTGTGCAAGATGAAGTTCTAGAGAATCTTGCACATCAGCAAGATCTGATGACACAGAGTTTGATAGGAAGCCAATTAGAGTTTGTAAGCTAGCCAGAGTGGCTGGAAGAGTAGAGTTGCAAGAAGTAAGAAGTGATGACAGCTGTTGGGAAATGGCTGTCATTGAGGACACAGAGTCCTGCTGTATGGAAAGAATAGAGGAGAGGGAGGTGGATACATTTTGCAGCTGAGCAGTGAGTGCTAACAGCTGTGGAGAGGGATCAGGTTGTGGAGTGGTAGGGAAAGAGGCCTTGAACGAATCAAAGAACCCCTAAAGCTGTGCAGACACAGAGTCTAATATGATGGAGGGTAGAGAGTTCATGGTGTTTTCCAAAGAACCAACTTTGTTGGTCAGCAAAGAAAGCTGATCCTTCAAAGGCAGGTCTTTGGGAGATGGAGGTGTATGGGTAGATTGTTGTGAGTGGGTAGATGGAGAGGAAGATGATGAGGCTGGTGTTTGAGGATGTGATGGAGAGGGAAGAGAGACTTTGGACAGAAGCTCCATAGCCTGGGCAAAAGTAAGATGGCCCAGTTTGGAGGGGTCAAGGGGTCCTTCAGCAGCGGCTGTAGCTGCATCACCAGGAGAAGGGGTTGATGTTGAGGGCCTTTCAGATGCTGCTTGTGCTGCAACATCCTCATGAAGGCCAGTGGTGGTTCCCTCTGTAGTGCCTTGGTTTAAAGGCACCTCATCATTGGGAGATGGGATATGCATTTCAACATCAGCAGTGGTGAAACCTGCTGATGGAATTTGCATGGAGGGAGCAACCTCACCAGAGGGATGGTGTGATCCCTGAGGTTCATCAGCTTAGGTTGTTGGTCCCTCAGCAGCTGTTTGGTGTAGAACAGCTGTATCATGGGGAGCAGAAGTTTGAGGCTGAGCTGCTGATTGGTCTATACCAGCAGCGTGGGCACCTCGTGCAGACTCAGGGTGTGAGGAGATATGAGTGGGGGACAGTGTGGACACAGTATGGAGTGGAGAGGACTCCTGTCTTTCAATATCCTCAGCTTGTTGGGAGGCTGGGATAGTTGATGTGGGTATCTTCGTTTGTACAACTGGTTCCTGTTGAGAGGAACCAGAGGGTCTAGGCTGACTCTGGGTAGACTCAGATTGGAGTGAAGCAGGCTCCAAATGAGCTGAACCTTCTCCCAAAATAGGAGAGGCAGCAGGGGTTGCTTCTTTTTCAACTAAACCCTGTTGAGAGGGAACAGAGGAGGTGGTTGGTTTTGCTGATTTCTTTTTGGAGATGGATTTTCTGTGATAGAGGATGGATGGAGTGGGTGATTGGGGAGAGGAAATGAGAGGTTCAGACTGGACAGGTTTTGAGACTGGGTCAGAAACAGGTGGGTTGGCCTGTTCCATAGTCTCAGATGCCACAGAGGCACCAGCCACAGAGGCTTCAGGCTCAACAAATGAACCAGGGTGAGGAGCCTGCTCCTCCTCAGCCACAGAGGCTAAAGGAACAGACTCAGGCTGAGCTGTTTTGGCCTTCTTTTTCACAGGCCCAGCTTCAGTTGCCAGGGTCCTTTTAACAAGCTTGGACCTGGCTTTGGATTTTGTTACGGGAGCAGCAGCTTCTGGATCCACCCTCACATCAGAGGGTCCTTCCACCAAACCTAACAGCCTCCTCATTGGTGTGGATAGAGGAGGCTCATTTTGCAGGACTGGAGTATAGAAAACTCTATTCACTATAACTGGGAATGCAACAGTCTTAAGTAGAGGCTGAGAGTTATAGATATGCTCACCACAAACGTGTCTGAAAATGAGGCTCAGAAACCTGGGATATCGAACAGCAGCTGGTCTTGACTCTTGCTGCACCAGGTTCCTCAAATTCACAAAAATCCATTTGGCCATGTCCATGGTAGTTCCATCCACAAGCTGCAGAACTACATGGATTTCATCACGGCTCAGTTGGTCAAAGGAACCAACTTTGCTACTGAAACACATCACCACAGAGGCGAATAAGAAGCTGTAGGTAGGAGAGAGGTCCTTCCTGAACAGTGTTGCTCCAACTTTTGGTTCTGCTACACCACAGAAGTGCAGCAGATTCTTCATCTGTTCATCTTCAGGCTGTGGCCGATCATATTGTTCAACCACAGGGAGTCGAAGAACTTCCCTGAGCAGACGAGTGTTGATCTCAATGGTCTGAGTCCCATTGAGTATGGTGCCCTTGATGACTTTGGTATCTGGATTGTAGGCACAGGTGTACCAAAACTCATACACCATCTCCTGGTACAGGACACCAGGAGTTGCAGTCATGGCGTAGTTCAACGGATGAACTTTCAGAAACTCCACCATTTGGTCATAGCCCTTCCCCACATAGTTTTTGGGGATTGTGAGGTTGGCAATGTAGTTAGTGGGTTTGATGGTCAGCATTGTGGTGATTGATGAGTGTTTGACAACATCATCACCAACGAACACTGGGAGAAAGGGATTAGGTCTGTGAGCCATTTGGGAATTTTTGAGGTTGAAGAAGCAAAAGACACTTAGTCGATTTTTAGGGTTCTTGAGGATTTATGGAAATGATGAAGAAAATGAAACAGTAGTTTGGTATTTATAGGATTTGAATGTGAGTGTGTATGAAAGAGAAGATTTTGGGCGGTTTGATTTGAAAAAGTCGTTAACGTAAAACGGAACGGTTGTCCATGTCAGACCGTTTGTCAGACCACTTGATTTCTGTTTAATCACTTACACACGTAATCCAACATTATCCGCAGTAATTAAGTTAAATAAAACATTAATTAAGTAACTTAATCTTGAAGAAAGGTAATTAAATTTTTGGTCTAAGCTGTTGGTCAACCCTGTGATGACCAAAGCCATCACAAGCTGTTCAATCTTCAAGCTGCTCATTTTTCAAGCTGTTCCTCCAGCCTGCTCTCTTTTGTAAGAGCAGGTTGTGTTCAATAGGTGAACAGGTTTCAAAAAACTTGTAAGACAGTGTGAAGAAATGAACAGGTTGAGGATTGAACCATCAGAGCAGGTTTGACGAATAAACTGATTTTGTTCAGCCTGTTGTATGTTCAAGCTGTTCAAGTTTGTCAGACAAATGACTAAGTACAGAACATGTATAACCTGTTCTGTCTAAGCTGTTCTGAGAAACTTGAGCAGTGTGAAACATACAGCTTTTTAGACCTTTGAGAAACACTTAGTCCCTCTTGTTTAACATGCCCAGCTTGCTGACAAGGTAATTAAACCTTGTTTCATACAGAGGTTTGGTGAAAATGTCTGCAAGCTGTTCATTTGTGGAAATAAAACTTACCTCCACATTACCTTTCTGAATGTGATCCCTGATGAAGTGATGTCTGACTTCAATATGCTTTGTTCTGGAATGAAATACTGGATTGTTGGAGATGGCTATGGCACTTGTGTTATCACACAGAATAGGAGTTTTCCTATACACAAGGCCATAGTCTTCAAGCTGATGCTACATCCATAGAATCTGCCCACAGCAGCTTCCAGCAGCAATGTACTCAGCTTCAGCAGTAGAAGTGGACACTGAGTTCTGCTTCTTGCTACTCCAACTGATCAACTTTCCACCAAGGAGTTGACATCCACCTGTTGTCCTTTTCCTATCTAACCTGCAGCCTGCAAAATCAGAATCTGAATAGCCTGTTAGTTCAAGGCTTGAGTAAAGACCCAAACCTGGTGTACCCTTTAGGTATCTGAAGATTCTTTTAACAGCAGCTAGATGAGATTCCTTTGGATCAGCTTGGAACCTAGCACACAAACAGGTGGCAAACATAATATCAGGTCTACTAGCAGTTAAGTATAGCAAGCTCCCAATCGTGCCTCTGTAAGCTGTTACTGAAACAGCTTTGCCACTGGCATCAGCATCCAATTTTACATTGGTTGCCATTGGGGTTTTAATAGGAGAACTTTGATCAAATTTGAACTTTTTCAATAGATCTAAAGTGTACTTTCTTTGATTTATAAAAATTCCAGTTGAAGTTTGTTTAACCTGTAATCCTAAAAAGAAAGTTAGTTCTCCCATCATACTCATTTCATACTTAGATTTCATGAGTAGTGAAAAATTCTTGCATAGCTGCTCATTAGTAGAACCAAATATTATGTCATCCACATAAACTTGAACAAGCATAATGTCAGACTTCACCTTCTTTATAAACAGTGTGGTATCCACTTTACCTCTGGAGTACCCATTACTCATAAGGAAATCAGTAAGAGTGTCATACCAGGCTCTAGGGGCTTGTTTGAGACCATAGAGAGCTTTGTCTAACTTATAGACAAATCCTGGGTGTTGTTCATTTTCAAAACCTGGAGGCTGCTTGACATAGACTTCTTCTTGCAGCTTCCCATTCAAAAATGCACTCTTCACATCCATTTGAAATACCTTAATGCTCTTATGAGCAGCGTAGGCTAGATACAAACGAATTGCTTTTAGCCTGGCCACAGGAGCAAATGTTTCATCATAGTCAATTCCTTCCTCCTGTCTGTAGCCTGAGCAACCAGTCTTGCCTTATTTCTAATGACATGACCTTGCTCATCCATCTTATTCCTGAAGACCCATTTAGTGCCAATTATAGTTTTACCTTTAGGAGCAGGGACCAACTTCCATACATTGTTTCTCTCAAACTGATTGAGCTCTTCTTGCATGGCAGTGATCCAATTGGCATCTTTTAGTGCTTCATCAACCTTCTTTGGCTCCATCAGTGAAACAAAACTAGAGAACATACAAAAGTTCCCTAAGCTGTCCCACCGTGTTTGTATCCCTTTGTTGATGTCACCAATTATTTGATCATTGGGGTGACACCTGATCCACTTAGGATCATTTTTCAATGATGATTCACCTGAGTTGTTAACATCTTCAGCTGGTCCTGTTGAACAGCTCTCAAGATTTTCAGACACACTGTTGTCTTGAGCCTGTTCACTTGTTGAACATGTCTGACCACTGTTGAACATATCAGCAGAGGAACTGGGAAAATCAGCATTGATAGGTTCTGGACATGCAATTGTAATTAAGTCAGTACATTTATTCACACAGGATGTATTGATATAATCATCATCATGTCCATCATGGTTAACAGGTTCCACACATGGTGTAGTGGAAGCTTTTGAGTCCTCTTCATTGTTTGAATGCATCAGATCATCAAAGTTAAGTTCTCCTGAAACTAATTCAGGAACAGCTTTGGTGGAAGCATTCTTGGACTCTTCAAAGGTGACATTGATAGATTCATCTATCACCTTTCTTTTGTTGTTGTATACTCTGTAGGCTTTGGAGATAGCAGAGTAGCCAACAAACACACCTTCATCAGCTTTAGGTTCAAACTTTGACAGCTTGTCCCTTTGATTCAGAATGAAACAGGGACATCCAAACACATGGAAATAACTGACATTTGACTTCCTCCATTTGAGCAGCTCATAGGGAGTCTTGTTGAATCTTTTCACCACTAAGGATCTGTTTTGGGTGAAGCAGGCAGTGTTAACAGCTTCAGCCCAAAATGATGAAGGTAAACCTGATGCACACAGCATGGTTCTGGCAGCTTCAATGAGAGTTCGGTTTCTCCTTTCAGCAACTCCATTTTGTTGAGGAGTTCTTACAGCTGAAAAGTTTTGAGTGATTCCTTTCTCTTCACAGAAGTCTTCAAGAGTACTGTTTCTGAACTCAGTACCATGATCACTTCTAAGCTGCTTTACTTGGGCAGAGTTCAGCATTTCCATCTTTTTGACAAATCCAATAATCTCTCTAGCAGCCTCTCCTTTGCTCTTTAGAAAAATCACCCATGTGTACCTGGAGAACTCATCAACCATTACAAGAGTGTATCTTCTTCCTTCTAGACTTGGGACATTAACAGGTCCAAACAAGTCCATATGGATTAAGAAGAGTGGAGTATCAATAGAGAAATTATGTTTGGATTTAAAAGATGTTTTTCTCTGCTTGCCTTTCTCACAAGCTGTGCATAATCTATCCTTAGCAAAAGTCATAGAAGGCAAACCTGTCACCAACTCTTTCTTACAGAGTTTGTTGATGTTCTTGAAGTTTAGATGTGACAGTCTTCTGTGCCATAGCCAGTTTAGATCAGCATTTGTTCTTGTGAGAAAACAGGTTTCAGTTGTGGGGTCAGCAGAATGCATATCCACAACATATACACCTTTCTTTCGCTGAGCACATAGCACAACTTTGCCTTGGGGATCCAATATGTAACCCAGGTGCTCATCAAAGTTAACCTTGTAGCCAGCATCACACAGTTGGTTATGCTTGACAAGGTTATGTTTTTAGCCCAATCACATAGGCTACTCTTTTGAAACACTGCAGCACCAGCTTTAAGAGTTCCATATCCCTCAGTGGATCCCTGTACATTGTCACCAAATGTGACTTTTGGCCCTTTTTCAGGCCTGAGTTCACTCAGCAATTCTTTCAATCCTGTCATGTGCCCTGAGCAGCCACTGTCCAAGTACCAACCTGGGAAGGTTGTTTTTCCTGCAGAGTGATAAGAGAATTATTAGTCATTTTTAGGGGAACTCATCACAGAGATGAGTTCTCCTACTTCATCAACATTTGTTGATGGACTTGAAATATCCACACTAATATTCCCTATTTGAATGGTATCAGCTTGAATACCACTTTTAGTGACTGTGACATTTCCAACACTGCTTGTGACAGCTGTGATGGAAACAACAGAGTCAACAGGCCTCATGTCCTCAGATTCAGGACAATCCTTGGCCAGATGTGTCTTCTTCCCACATTTGTAACATTTTCTCTTTTTAGGGTTTTTGGAAGAAGATCTTTCAGAAACACATTCTGAGTAATTTTTGTTGATTCTTTCAGCAGATTTAGCAGTTTTATTACTTTTTGTTGAATCAACAGCTTGAGTGGATAGTTCAATAGCCACAGCTTTGGCTGCCTCTTCTTTCCTCCTTTTAGGAGGACAGATGTCAAAGACCGGGAGCTTGATTGGCTTTTGAGCTTCCACAGGTTTGAGAAACTTATTCCCAATTATCTCAGTTTGAGCAATGGCTTTGCCTTTGCCCCTACTGGATTGTGATTTATGCTGCCTATCAGCATACTCACTGTGTCTGGTTTTGAAAAGCTTATTCTTATTTAAAACCAGTTTACCACTATGATTTGAAAACTTATTTGAAATCACAGCAGTTTTGTTTTCAACATGAGACTTAACCTTGTTGAAAACAGGCTGCTTACCTTTTGAAAACTTGTTTTCAAAGTGTTTAGCATCAAAAGGATTAACATGCTTTTTACCATCAGCTTTGGACTCAGAACCTGTTTTGTCAACAGGTTTAGTATCCACAACTTCAGTTTGGACATGTTTTCCTTTCTTTTGCTTGTGTGAACCAGCAGAGCACTTAGTAGGCTGACTTGATGGAGAACAAATTCCAACATCAGCTTTTGAGCTAAGTTCACACAAGCTGTCAGTGTTTTGAGGCCTGACAAACCTATTTGTTGAGATTAGTTTACCATTCACATTTTGAATGAATGTGTTTGGAAGTTCACCAAGAATGGATAAATCTTCTTTCAGATTATTGATCTCAACAATGGAAGCTGCTGTGTCAAGATCCCCTCCAAGATAGGCTTGGATTTGTGCAGGGATCTGTTGACTTATACAATGGCTGACTTTTTGTGCAGATTGGCACCAAGAGTCAACTATCTTTTGAAGCTCAGCATGCTTTATATCCGTTTCTCTCTTTTCTTCCAGTAAAATAGAGTTGATGTGTTTTAATTCATCAAGCTCAGTTTCCAACTTATGGAAACTGTCCAGTTTACTGGATTTAGTTTTAAGATCAGTTTTAAGCTTAGAGATTTCAGATAGTAAAGCATCATGCTTCTCAACAGCAGCTTTTAGATCAACAAGCATATATTCAAACATTTTAACTTTTTCTTCAGAACTGTAAGCCATTAAATTTTGTACCTTATACATCATAGTAGGATTCCAGTTCTCTAAGCTGCTGAAAGCTTCAGCTTCAGCCATATCTTGTTTGAAGCTGCTTGTTGATGGGACATCAGTGTTGGCCATCAGACATTGATTGTCTTCTTCATCAGATGATGAATCAGAGTCCTCCCAGTCACATGTCTCTGCCATGAGTCCCTTTTGGCGATTGGAAGACACTGAGTTTTCCAATTTCCTTAGCTTAGCCATGGCCATAAGGTACTTAACCCTATAACCATCATCCTTGTTTGTCTTGTATGGTTTGGATGACTGACCAACAGATTTTGACACACAATCAGCAGCTATATGGCTAGTTTTGCCACATTTGAAGCACTCAGCCTTGGATTTATCAAATGTCTTCTTTTTGCCAGCACCTGAACTTCCTTGCAGCATGTTTCTTCCAAACCTTTTCTTGTTGAACCTTTTGACAAGCATAGCTATCATTTGCTCATCATCTTGTTCAGCAAGATCTGCAGTATCTTCTTCATCTGACACCTCCTCCTTGTCATCATCCTGTTGATCAGGTTGAGTGAACACATCACTCACCTGATTTACAGACTGTCTCACATTAGCCACAAAGGCTGCACTTCTTTTGGACATCTCCAAGGCATTTCTCTTTTGTTGCCTTGACTGTTCATCATTTAGTAAGGATCCATACAGATTGACCAGATCCATACTTCTGATAGTACCTGAGTTCCTTAGAATTGTTGAGAAGTAGTTCCACTCTTCAGGTAGAATGTCCAGAAATTTATTCACCAGGGTAAGACTGTCCTTAGTGATCCCAACAGCTTTGAGATCATTCACTAGAGCAGTAAACCTGGTGTAGGTTTCAGTGAGAGTCTCCTTTGGTTTAGCAAAGAAGAGTTCATACTGTCTAACAAGATTGTTGATCCTGTTGTCTAGTGTGATTGTGGGTCCATCATAGACGGTACACAAAGTGTCCCACATCTCCTTTGCTGTCTTCATTTTCTCAACCTGCTTGAACACATCATCAGGAAGAGAAATGACCAGGTTGTTCCTGGCCTTTGCGTCCAGAGCCACCAGTCTCTTGTCTTCAACAGACCATTGACCTTTAGCTTTCTCAAAGGTCCTGATTTCAGGAGCAGCTCCTTCAACCGCTGGAGTTATGGTAGTAACAGAGGTTGGCACGTAGGGACCCTCCATCACTATCTCTGGTAGTTGTACATCCAGATTCTCTAAATAGAGCATCATTCTGCACTTCCAACCAGAGAAGTTTTGATGATTAAATTTTGGAGGTTTGCCCATAGAGCCATTGTCATAGTAAGAAGAATTTGCAGCACTGTTGTCCATGGAAACTTGGGAGAATGAGAGATCTAGAATGACACACACTCTAACTGCTCTGATACCAGTTGTAGGTCCCGAGAGGTTCCCAAAGTATATAGCTTTAAGCTGTAGAGGGGGGGTGAATACAGCAATTTAAAAACTACACACTATTTTCTCAATGTTTGTATGTATTATCAACAAATTGTTAATTACAAACAAGCTTGAATGCGGAAATGTTCAAGCTGAGATGACAGATACAACAGTATATTCACTAGTCTAAGACAGACTCAAACTAGTTAACAATGAATACACTCACTAAGAAGCACTCACTGTGTTTACAAGACTCAGAGGAACAGCTTATGTTGGACAGCTTAGACACAAAGAAACTGTATTACACAATCAGACTTGCATGCATGAAAAACACACTTGCACGTTCACTCTTGGTTTCAGCACTTAGCTTATTTTGGCTTGCTTATCCTTTCTGACCTTAGAAGCTTCCTTTTATACTCACTCAGAGGATCTAAGAGAAACTTCTTCATTGGACGGAATGAAAAAGGAGAAGTCTTGTTTGAAAAGACAACATAACTTTTATGCACTTTTCTGAAAAGCAGACTTGTCTTCATATGTGCAGAACTTTTGTCTTTTCACTTTGTCTACTGTTGCATTGCCTTTAACTAATTTAGGAATGTCAACTTTGCGTCTTTCTTCCTTGTAAAGGCCTATTTTGATATAAGAAAAAGGTCTGTCACCCTTTTTTTCAAATATCCTTTTGTCTTCATGTTGCAGAACAGCGTGGGCAGGTTGAGCAGTTCTGTTTTCCACTTTATCTTCGACTTTGTAAACTGATCTTGCAGTCAAAAACAATACATGATGACTTGGAAACGTATTCCATAAAGTGTTTAGCCTGTTCACAAAGAACAGGTTCTGTTCACAAAGAACAGAACACTTTAAAATTGCCCAGGCTGCTCACCAGTGTAGAGCAGCGTAGACAGTTTATGTCCAGCCTGTTCAGCAGACAGAACAGCTTGGACAAACTGTCTTAGTTGCAACACATGCAACACATAGAACAGCTTTAGACTAATATTGCAAATCATCTTTAGGCTTTAATAAGGCATATAACAGTCCTTAAGTTCAACCTTCAAATGCATCAACAGGTTTGATTATAAATCTCCCCCTCAGATGTAGAACAGGTTTGACTGAGGCCTTTTTGTGCCTAACATGAATAAATACGTGTCATACCCAGAAAAAGGAATTCGTATCAAGAAAATTAAATATAGTGCATCATTGGCCTCATCAAAGACTAGTTCATGTATTTTGCTTAAGCTTACACCTAAAGCAAATACGAAACTGGTTTCAAAAAGTCCCAAGCCAAAGGCAACTTCATTGCCTAAGGTTTCAAAGCCAGTTGGATCCAAATACAAATGGATTCCACAAGGTTCTGAATCTGGACCACACAAAAGTGCAACATGGGTTCCTAAAACTGTGAATGTGACATATACATCTGGAACACCTAACCAAAATGGACCCATCCTAAAATGGGTACCCAAAGTTGTGTGATTTAATGTAGATGGTTCTTAGTTACTTCAGATCAAGACCCGCAATTCAATGAAATGGCTTCTAGTTAACTTAGACTAGGACCCGTTATTTCATGAATCAGTTTATGTGCAATCTTGTACAATAAACTGATGTGTTTGGCTTCTGTGCACACAGCTTAGGACCCGGTCTTAATCCAACATATTTTTTGAACAATTCGGTTCAAAACACGGTTTGCATGTCGTTTTTCTAAGTCATGAATTTATTTCGTATGCCTAAAAGGTCATCATTGTAACAAATTTCCATTATAGGCAAAATGCATTTGGTATATGGATTCGGGCTCCTCCAAGCACATGACTGGGAGAAAAGAGTTGCTATCAAAAATCATAGAACAATACTTTGGAATAGTTAAGTTTGAGAATGACAAACCACGCTCAGATCAAGGGATACGGGGATTTGGTTTTGAACAATCTAGTCATCAAGGATGTTGATTATGTCGAAGGATTATCTCATAATCTATTTAGCATAGGACAACTTTGTGAAAAAAGGGCAAGAAGTAACGTTTAGGGCTAAGAAATGCAGTGTCAAGAGCAGTGACGGAATTGGAATACTAACTGGTTCCCGCTACTCAAACCTTTACACCATTGATGTTGTCAAGCTTATGGTCAAGGATAATATCTGCCTATTATCCAAATCCTCTTCAAAGGACTCATGGTTATGGTATTGAAGGTTATCCCACTTGAACTTCGAAAACCTGAACAAGCTGGCTTCAAAACAATTGGTTAAGGGTCTCCCAGAGCTTCGATATGAAAAGGATCACCTTTGTGGAGCGTGTGAGAAAGGAAAGATGAAGAGATCGTCTCATAAGCAAAAGCCCGAACCATCGTCGAATAGAGTTCTGGAGTTAATGCATATGGATTTATGCGGTCCTATGCGAACGCAAAACATAAACAGGAAGCGGTATGTGTTGGTTATCGTTGATAACTACTCACGATATACCTGGGTTAAATTCTTGCGATCCAAGGATGAGACAACTCAAGAAATCATCGATTCATCAAGAGTGTTGAGACCCAACAACAGTTGTAAGTACAATCAATCCGATTAGACAATGGCACAGAATTCTAGAACTCGGTAGTTGAAAATTTCTTGCGATCCAAGGGTATTCACCATCAGTTCTCATCTGCACGAACTCCTCAACAGAATGGCATCATTGAAAGAAGAAAACGTACCCTTATAGAGGCTGCACGCACCATGCTAAACTACTCGAAACTACCACCGTTCTTATGGGCTGAAGCCGTGTCCACAGCTTGCTACACGCAAAACCGCTCCATTATCCATAAGCGTTTTAACAAAACTCCATATCAACTCTATATAAATAAAGTTCCTTATATCAAAAACGTACTAGTTTTTGGTTGCAGGTGCTTGTGCTGAATGACAAGGACAACCACGGGAAACTCAATGAGAAAGCAGACGAAGCGATCTTTATTGGATACTCATCCAATTCAAATGCATATCACGCGTTTAACACTCGCACCAGGATAGTCATCGAGAGTGTACATATCACATTCGATGAAATGGATGAACTGGCTCCGGAAGGTGACCAATTAGGACCTCACATTACTCAAATGCCTGAAGACTCTTCTAAATCTAATTCTTTCTCTTCTTCTGATTTAATTACTTTATTAAATCCTTTTTATACTGAATTTTTTGGTCCTAGTATTAAATCTTCTTCTCTTTCATCTTCTGCAGTCAACACATCTTCATCAGATTCAATTGTTTATCCTCCGCCTTTGGATCCATAAATTCTTCACTGATTTATACACCATCTCCTACAACTTTATCATCTCCACTACCCTCTACATCATCCATAGACATTCCACCAGTTGAATCTACTCTGATAATACCCTCTCACATTGTATCGAACATAATCCCTGTAGAAGAACCATCAGAATCTGAACCAGAACCAGTGGTCCCGTTACTTGAATCCATTGATCAGAACACATCATCCATCCTCATACTCACCACTGAAATTCTGTCACATTCACCCCTGCCATACGAGACGAAATGGACCCGTTATCACCCAACTGAACAAATCATTGGTGATATTTTCACTAGGGTTCAAACTCGAAGGGCCTCTGCTAATGAATGTCTCTTTGCGTCGTTCCTTAGTATGATTGAGCCTACTCGTGTGGATGAAGCCTTGAATGACCCAGACTGGATAGTAAAAATGCAAGAAGATCTCAACCAGTTCGAACAACTAAGAGTATGGCGGTTACTTTCCAAACCGAAAGGTCGAGCCATAATCAAGAACAAATGGATCTTCAAGAACAAATGAGATGAAAACGACATTGTTGTAAGGAACAAGGCGAGACTAGTTGCCAAAGGCTACCGACAGCAAGAAGACATTGATTATGACGAGACCTTCGCTCCAGTTGCATAAATTTAAGCTATCATAATCTTCTTGGCTTACGCAGCACATAAACACTTCAGAGTGTACCAAATGGATGTCAAGACCGTCTTCTTAAACAGTGAACTTAACGAAGAGGTGTATGTTTAACAACCACAAGGTTTTATTGATGCACATAAACCGGACCATGTTTATGTGCTAGATAAATCCCTCTATGGTTTGAAACAAGCATCTCGAGTCTGGTATGACAGTCTCTCTAATTTTCTTATCTCTGCCGGTTTTAGAAAGGGTGTGGTGGACACAACACTGTTCACAAAAAAGGAAGGCCCACACATAATTGTAGTCCAAATTCATGTAGATGACATTATATTTGGATCTATTAACCCTAGGTTTTGTAAGGACTTTTCATCCCTAATGGAGTCCAGGTTTGAGATGAGTATGATGGTGGAAATGAATTTTTTCCTTGGAATACAAGTCAAACAACTTGAAGATGGGATATTTGTGAACCAGTAAAAATATACTCTTGACATTCTCAAGAAGTATAAGTTAGACTCTTGCACGACTATCGCAACTCCCATGGCTTCAAACAGTAAGTTGGATACTGACCCTGCCGGGAAAAGTGTCGATAACACAACTTACAGAGGGATGATTGGTTCCTTACTCTACCTTACGGCCAGTAGACCGGATATAATATTCCCTACATGTCTTTGTGCTCGCTTTTAGGCCGACACAAAAGAATCAAACCTTACAGTGGTCAAACACATATTTTGTTATCTTAAGGGTACACCCGATCTTGGTCTATGGTATCCAAAGGGAACTAATTTCGATCTTACCGCCTTTTCAGATGCTGATTTTGCATGTTGCAGAGTTGATTGGAAAAACACATCAGGGGGGATTCGGTTTTTGGTTGATAAACCGGTGAGTTGGTCTTCCAAAAAGCAGAACTGTGTCTCCACATCCACAGTCGAAGTTGAGTATGTAGCAGCCGCAAGCTGCTGCTCTCAGCAGCTGTGTATGAGAACACAGTTACTTGATTATGGTTTTTTCACTCACCAACATCCCCATATATTGTGATTCCCAAAGTGCAATTGTCATATCTTGCAATCCCGTGCAGCACTCAAGAACAAAACACATAGACATCAGGTATCATTTCATTAAAGACCATGTAAAAAAAAGGACAATAGAACTATATTTTGTAGGCACGGAATTTCAACTTGCTGATATTTTTACTATGGCTTTAGACGAACCTCGTTTTCAATTCTTAGTATCTCAAATTGGCATGTTGAATCCTCCTTCTAGTTAAATATCATATATTCCCTAAATAAGTCTGTTTCAAACAATTGTTATAATAGTTTGGAACTCCTTTATTTAGAAAATATCTAATACTAAAATTTAAAGGAAGTGCAACAAAAATATGTTCAGTGTCTGTTTATCTATGTGTGTCTTTAATGATGATGAACCTGATAATTGTCATGTGAAATGTTCAGTTTGAGCGGGACGCTAACCATATCCAGGTTTGTCGGAATTTCATATCTATAAGGGTTTAGGGTTAAAATCAAAAAGGGTAATTGTCTATGTGAGGGGGAGTATAAGAGGAAATGTGTTTGTCATCTTGTTATTATTATTTTACTTTATTTTATCTTAATTTAATTCCCTTTAGTTTCGTTCTCTGAAAAACTGTAACATCCTCGGATTTATTTTATTGTATTTTGGTTAATTAAGTGGAAAAATATATATTTAAGTTAAAATTTGAGCAATTATTATGTATTTGGGTTATGTAGAAGTTTGTTGCTATTTTAAGAAAATTTGAACTCGGAAATCATTGTTATGGAATATTAAGAAATTAAAAGTTATTAATGATAATTTTAAGAATAAATCAGTATTTTATGGAACCGGTTAAGATGAGGGGTGAAATGTGCAAAAATGATGAAAGTGGAATAAATAAGGCAAAAGACTTCATTTTCATTATTCCTCTCTCTCACTACACTCTCTCTCTAAGAATTTCCTCTCTACATCTCTCTAAGTTATTTCACAAACCGACCGGCCGATTATCAAGATTTATGCGTCATCGGAAAGATCTCGAGGAGTACTACAACAATCTGTAAACGGATTTTTGATTTCGTACGAATTGAGGTAAGAATCGACTCTTTTAAGTTTGTTGTTTCGGTTTTGAAGAACTAGAAATTTCGAATCTGTCATTTTATGTAAATTGGAGCTTGTTTTGCTTGAAATATTACTGGAATGTGATAGTATATGCATAATAGAATCGAATCTAGACATCATACATGATATATCAGTGATTTTAGGCCTTAGAATGATGGATTTAAGTTATCAGGATGAACAGACTCGAATATGCCAAGAACAGAGTCGAAATGCAAGAACAAACTCGATTTTGGTACTAGATTCGAGTGTGTTTTCGAATCTAACACTAGATTCGAAGGGTATGGGTTCGAATCTACCCATAGATTCGAAGCTTGGTTCGAATCTGACCATGGAGTTCGAATCTATCATCATATTTGATGGTGGGTTCGAATCTAACCCATTAAATTCGAGTTTAATGCCTAAAATTGAGAAATCTACTCTCTAAACTCGTGTATATTGAATGAAACTCATGAAATGACAAGGGTTACTCAAAGGACAATGTATGAACATGAGATAAGCTCAAACTTAATTATGGTATGAATTTAGACATGGACCCGAAATGGGGAAAAATATTGCAAAATTTACGAAACTTGGTTTTATGGATTTAAACGGTTATTGATGCAAAATATTGTTGTAATTAATATAACAGGTCCCTTGTAGTGTTGTTTAACCCACAATGGGGTACTTGGTGGATCCGGTTGAAAGCCCGAGGAGAAATAAAATTGGTTAAAAGTTAAATTACGCACCCACTGTGAGTACATATGATTTCGCATGTTTATATCTGCTTTATGATTGCTTTTGCTTACTGAGACATGTTGCTTCATTTTCGTTTGGAATTCTACTAACTTGCGTAGATTTAGATGCACATTCTTATTTGATGCATGTCCGTTCGTTTGTTGTGCATCTACGATGGACCGGTGGGTCGCATCTGTTACTCTGATGTTACTGCTCTATATGATGCTGGAGCTGATCCCTCCAGGTCCGGTAGGCAGTATGTCATCCCCGATGTTATGTCTGTCTCAGTAGTATGTTTTAAAGGCCGAGCTTTGGGCTCGTAAGAGCGACGGCTCATGTGTGGTCGTACTTTGTGTACGTGGAGAGTGCACGACGTGTGTCGTCGGTGCTACTCTTGTGGGCATCATAAGGATTTATAAAATGCGTAAATCTATGTATTCACTAAGCATTCGCTTACCCCTCAGTTGATTTTATTTTACAGGAAAGGGAAAGTCTACAGCCGGACCTTCTAGTTAGGTCATTTGGAAGATTTGGGAGACTCAGCACTATTTCATCGGTAATTTATGTTATGAGACAATGTTGTAATGTATTTCTGGATGATTGTAATAATTGTAATGGGTGTGTAGACTTAGACTTGGTACCTTATAGCACCGTAGGGTGTTTAACACTTGTTGCACTACTTTAATTATGTTTTTAATGCTTCCGCACTTAAAATAGGTTATCAGATCATTATTGTAATTGTGTGTGATGATTAATCCTGGGTGTTTTGTAATTGGTGGTTGTTGTGGCAAGGGTGTCACACGAGATGGTATCAGAGCAGTAGTTTGAGATTCAAGTGTCCGTGAGGTCTTGATCTCAAACATTAGGTAATGATATGTAGTGGTTTAAGTAATGATCTGAACTAAGATAGGTTATGATTTAGTAATTATAAGAGATTGACTATCATACGGGACAAATAAGTGGTGTCTTTAAACTGATGACATGTTACTAAACAAGTTATATGTTTATTATTTCAGAACATGTCTGGAGGAGGAATGACACCTGAAGAAACTAGAGAGATGATGCTAGCCATGATGGCTGAGCAGAACAAAATGATTCAGGATCAGTTTCGGGCTCGAGATGAGTCCGAAGCTAAGAGAAGAGAGGATAAGAGGAAGAACAAAGAAAAAGAAGGGGGCAACAATGAGGAACAAGATGACAACACTGGGTCGTCTAACAAGCCCAAAGGTTGTCGGTTTAAGGACTTTAAGGGAAATGGTGCTGTGGAATTTAATGGACTAGGAGACGCTGTTGCCGCACTCGAATGGATAACGGCTACCGAACGGACATTCCGAATCAGCGACTGTGCTGAGAAGGACATGGTTCGGTATGCTACTGCTATGTTCACCAATGATGCGATTATGTGGTGGAACGCAATGGTGAATGCGTTGACATTGGAGAAGGTTTCTGATATGACTTGGGCTGAGTTCAAGGACTTATTCACTCAGCAGTATTGTCCAGTTGATGAGCGTCGGAGATTGGAGGCAAAGTTTATGGCACTGATGCAGGGGACTAAGACTGTGTCCCAATATGCTGTAGAATTCACGAGGCTGAGTCTGTTTGCGCGTCATCAAGTCGATACTGAGGAAAGGAAGGTGACCAGATTCGAGGCTGGTCTGGATATTGAAATTAGGAGGGTTATGAGCAACGTCCGCTACCCTACATTTGCTGGCTTACTTGAGGCTGCCAGAAATGTAGAGCAGATTCTGATCATGTTGGGTTATTCGATTGGGTCCGCTGCTGCTTCCACTAACCCAACACAGCCGTCACCGCCGAAGCGCCAACGGGAGGGAGGATATTCTGGTTCTTCACGATCATCGCAGTACTCACCGCAACAGTCCTTCCGTCGACAGTCTAGTTCATCTGGTCGTGCACGTGCTTACTCTATCAACACCGAGCCGCAGTATTGTAATAAGTGCCATCTGGAACACTTCGGCAAGTGCACAAACGGGCGTGCATGTTTTTGCTGTGGAGAGTTGGGTCATTACCAGCATGAATGTCCACGAAGAGCTGATGCTTGCCATAAGTGTGGAGTATGGAGGCACTATAGTCGGAATTGTCGAAAGAATGCTCCAGTAGCTGCTGCTCCATCTTCAACCCGATCATCTGGAGGATCTAGTGGTGGTTCAGTCAACCGCCGAAACCAGCCACAAAGGGCACCAGCTCGTGCATTCCAGATTACTGCAGAGGAGGCTAGGGAAAACCCCGAGGTGGTTACTGGTACGTTTATTGTAAATTCCATGCCTGCACGAGTGCTGTTTGATTCTGGTGCCAACCGCTCGTTTGTATCTACTATGTTTGCACAACAACTTGCCATGCCTTTGTCTAAATTTTCTGCCATACTTGACATAGAAACTGCTAGTAACACTTTAGTCAAGGTAGATCACGTATACCGTAACTGCACGTTAGTAATTGAAGATGTAGTCTTCAATTTGGACTTGATCCCGATCGAATTCAGTGAGTTTGATGTGATAGTCGGGATGGACTGGTTGATTGAGAACGAAGCCCACATAGTATGTAAGAAACGGATGATAAAGATAACTACTCCGGAGGGGCGTGAGATCTGTATTTACGGGGATAGGAGAAGCGGGGATCTGTGTTTGTTGACCATTGCAAAAGCCCGAAAGCTTATTGCAAAATGTTGTGATGCCTACCTGGCATATGCTATTGATGCCAAGGCTGAGAAGAAGACTTTGGCCGATGTGCCTGTTGTATCACTGTTCCCGGATGTGTTTTTGGAAGACTTTTCTGGCGTGCCGCCTGAGAGACAAGTGGAATTTCGCATTGACTTGATCCCAGGAGCTGCACCGGTAGCTCGTTCTCCGTATCGCCTTGCTCCTACTGAAATGAAAGAGATGATGACACAACTCCAGGATTTGTTGGACAAGGGCTTCATTCGACCGAGTTCATCGCCGTGGGGAGCTCCGGTATTGTTTGTGAAGAAGAAAGATGGCACCATGAGGATGTGCATCGATTACCGGGAGCTGAATAAGTTGACAATAAAGAACAAGTATCCATTGCCAAGGATAGATGACTTGTTTGATCAGCTACATGGAGCTTGTGTGTTCTCTAAGATTGATCTGAGGTCGGGGTATCATCAGTTAAAAGTTCGAGAGGAAGATGTGCCTAAGACAGCTTTTAGGACACGTTACGGGCATTACGAGTTCTTGGTTATGCCTTTTGGGTTAACCAATGCCCCGGCTGTCTTTATGGATTTGATGAACCGAGTTTGCAGACCGATGTTGGACAAGTCGGTGATTGTGTTCATCGACGATATTTTGGTGTATTCAAAGTCTGAGGCTGAACATGCTGATCATTAAAGAAATTACTAGAACTGCTAAGAAAAGAGAAGTTGTATGCCAAATTCTCAAAATGTGAGTTTTGGCTGCAACAGATTCAGTTTTTGGGGCATGTGATTTCGGGGGCTGGGATTTCGGTAGATCCAGCTAAGGTTAAATCAGTTAAGAACTGGGAGTCGCCTCGATCAGCTACTGAGATTAGAAGTTTTCTGGGGTTGGCAGGGTATTATCGAAGATTTATTAAGGATTTCTCGAAGATTGCAGTTCCTTTAACTGCATTAACCAAGAAGAATGCACCGTTTATATGGGAAACTGTGCAACAGGAGGCCTTTGAGGTTATGAAGAAAGCGTTAAGTGAGGCTCCGATACTTGCCTTACCTGAAGGCAGTGATGACTTTGTAGTTTATACTGATGCTTCGAGGTTAGGGTTAGGCGCTGTACTGATGCAGCGTGGGGAGGTTATAGCGTATGCTTCAAGACAGTTGAAGTAGCATGAGAAGAATTATTCGACTCATTATCTGGAGTTGACCGCAGTAACATTTGCTTTGAAGTTATGGAGACACTACCTGTACGGTACTAAGTGTCAACTTTACACGGACCATAAGAGCTTGAAGTATATTTTTAGCCAGAAAGAACTTAATATGAGACAACGTAGGTCTATGGAGCTTATTAAAGACTACGATTGTGAGATACTGTATCATCCCGGAAAGGCTAATGTGGTAGCCGATGCCTTGAGCCGGAAAGCTTATGCTAAAGATTTCTGCTATATGATGACGTCTACTATGTTAACGTCTACGATCATAGATGATGTCAAGGCTGCTCAGGAAGAAGCCTTGAAAGATGAGAATATTGGTGCTGAGGATATTAGAGTACAAGTTAAGAACATGGAAACAAGTGAGTCGGGACTGAAAGGGATATACGGGAGGATATGGGTGCCGAAGTTTGGTGGAATGAGACAAGTAATTATCGAAGAAGCACACCAGTCTAGGTTTTCTGTACATCCCGGAAGCACAAAGATGTACAATGACTTAAAGGCAGACTTTTGGTGGCCGGGATTGAAGAAGGACATAGGGCAATATGTGGAAAGATGCCGAACTTGTCGGTTGGTAAAGGCCGAACATCAACAACCATACGGCAGTATGCAACCGCTTCCTATTCCGGAATGGAAGTGGGAGCACATTACAATGGACTTTGTCACAAAGCTGCCCAAAACTAGGCGTCAACACGATGCTGTTTGGGTAATCGTGGATCGGTTAACTAAGTCGGCTCACTTCATACCGATTCGTGAAAGTTATTCGCTAGAGAGATTAGCTCAGATTTATATGAACGAGATTGTTTCTAGGCATGGAGTGCCTAAGTCCATAGTATCGGATCGAGATAGTCGGTTTACTTCGAACTTTTGGTCGGCACTACAAGAAGGGTTAGGGACGAGAATAGCGATGAGTACAGCCTATCGTCCGCAAACCGATGGCCAGAGTGAACGGACAATCCTCACTTTGGAGGATATGATGAGATCATGTGTACTGGATCTCGGTGGCAATTGGGATGATCACTTGCCACTAATAGAGTTCTCGTACAATAACAGCTATCACGCGACAATTAAGAAGGCACCTTTTGAGGCACTGTATGGGAGGAGGTGTAGGACTCCTACTTGTTGGAGGGAAACTGGAGAAACGCCGATTGTTGGGCCGGCGTTACTTCAAGAAACAAATGAAAAGATACAATTGATCAGGCAGAACATGAAGGCGGCCCAGGATCGTCAGAAAAGTTACTATGATCGGAGGCACAAACCGATCAATTTTGAAGTGAATGACTGGGTCTACTTGAAAGTATCACCCATGAGGGGTGTTACTCGTTTTGTAAAAAGGGGCAAGTTGGCTCCGAGATTCGTCGAACCCTTTAGGATTGTTGAAAAAGTTGGAAATCAGTCTTATCGGTTAGAACTGCCTGAAGGGATGTCGGGCATACACCCGGTGTTTCACGTTGGGAATCTCCGAAAATCCTTTAACACTGGAAATGAGGATTGGGCAGACCACACGGAACTGCAAGTTGATGAAAGGCTTCGATATGTGGAGGAGCCGGAATGTGTATTGGATACTAAGATGAAGAAGTTGAGGAGCAAAGAGATAGAAATGGTGCTTATACGTTGGAAGCATCATAAGGGAGCAAATCATACATGGGAAGCTAAGTCAGACATGTTAAGAAAGTATCCGAAACTGTTTGAGTCCGAGTAACTTCGAGGACGAAGTTGAGCGTGGTGGAGCCCATGCTGTAACATCCTCGGATTT
The DNA here is from genome assembly GCA_020465985.1 of Centrapalus pauciflorus. Lineage (NCBI taxonomy): Eukaryota > Viridiplantae > Streptophyta > Magnoliopsida > Asterales > Asteraceae > Centrapalus > Centrapalus pauciflorus. Next base: position 669,033 of record JAANYP010006843.1, on the reverse strand, counting down.
ATTTTATTGTATTTTGGTTAATTAAGTGGAAAAATATATATTTAAGTTAAAATTTGAGCAATTATTATGTATTTGGGTTATGTAGAAGTTTGTTGCTATTTTAAGAAAATTTGAACTCGGAAATCATTGTTATGGAATATTAAGAAATTAAAAGTTATTAATGATAATTTTAAGAATAAATCAGTATTTTATGGAACCGGTTAAGTTGAGGGGTGAAATGTGCAAAAATGATGAAAGTGGAATAAATAAGGCAAAAGACTTCATTTTCATTATTTCACTCTCTCACTACACTCTCTCTCTAGAATTTCCTCTCTACATCTCTCTAAGTTATTTCACAAACCGACCGGCCGATTATCGAGATATATACGTCATCGGAAAGATATCGAGGAGTACTACAACGATCTGCAAACGGATTTCTGATTTCGTACGAATTAAGGTAAGAATCGACCCTTTTAAGTTTGTTGTTTCGGTTTTGAAGAACTAGAATTTCGAATCTGTCATTTTATGTAAATTGGAGCTTGTTTTGCTTGAAATATTGCTGGAATGTGATAGTATATGCATAGTAGAATCGAATCTAGGTATCACACATGATATATCAGTGATTTTAGGCCTTAGAATGATGGATTTAAGCTGAAATGATGAACAGACTCGAATATACCAAGAACAGAGTCGAAATGCAAGAACAAACTCGAGTTTGGTACTAGATTCGAATGTGTACCATTAGATTCAAAGGGGGTTTCGAATCTACCCTAGATTCGAAGGGTAGGGTTCGAATCTATAACTTAGATTCGAAGGGTGGTTCGAATCTGATGATGGGTTCGAATCTAATCCCCTTAAATTCGAGTTTAATGCCTAAAATTGAGAAGGCTACTCTTTAAACTCGTGTATTTTGAATGAGACTCATAAACAACACATAAAATGACAAGGGTTACTCAAAGGACAATGTATGAACATGAGATAAGCTCAAACTTAATTATGGTATGAATTTAGACATGGACCCGAAATGGGGAAAAATATTGCAAAACTTACGAAACTTGATTTTATGGATTTAAACGGTTATTGATACGAGGTATTGTTGTAATTAATATAACAGGTCCCTTGTGGTGTTGTTTAACCCACAGTGGGGTACTTGGTGGATCCGGTTGAAAGCCCGAGGAGAAATAAAATTGGTTAAAAGTTAAATTACGCACCCACTGTGAGTACATATGATTTCGCATGTTTATATCTGCTTTATGATTGCTTTTGCTTACTGAGACATGTTGCTTCATTTTTCGTTTGGAATTCTACTAACTTGCGTAAATTTAGATGCACATTCTTATTTGATGCATGTCCGTTCGTTTGTTGTGCATCTACGATGGACCGGTGGGTCGCATCTGTTACTCTGATGTTACTGCTCTATATGATGCTAGAGCTGATCCCTCCAGGTCCGGTAGGCAGTATGTCATCCCCGATGTTATGTCTGTCTCAGTAGTATGTTTTAAAGGCCGAGCTTTGGGCTCGTAAGAGCGACGGCTCATGTGTGGTCGTACTTTGTGTACGTGGAGAGTGCACGACGTGTGTCGTCGGTGCTACTCTTGTGGGCATCATAAGGATTTATAAAATGCGTAAATCTGTGTATTCACTAAGCATTCGCTTACCCCTCAGTTGATTTTATTTTACAGGAAAGGGAAAGTCTACAGCCGGACCTTCTAGTTAGGTCATTTGTAAGATTTGGGAGACTCGGCACTATTTCATCGGTAATTTATGTTATGAGACAATGTTGTAATGTATTCTGGATGATTGTAATAATTGTAATGGGTGTGTAGACTTAGACTTGGTACCTTATAGCACCGTAGGGTGTTTAACACTTGTTGCACTACTTTAATTATGTTTTTAATGCTTCCGCACTTAAAATAGGTTATCAGATCATTATTGTAATTGTGTGTGATGATTAATCCTGGGTGTTTTGTAATTGGTGGTTGTTGTGGCAAGGGTGTCACAAAAACCATTAAAAACACAAAAAGATTTTCTCTGCTTCTGTCATTTAAAAATATTTCAAAAAAATTCAAAAAGATTTTTATTATCTACTTTTTATCTTTCTTATGGTTGATTTTTTGCTTAGTTAGATTTTTTTGTTATTAATGAAAATCTCAAAAAGATTTATTTTTCTTAGGCCACAGTTTAATTTTAAAGTAATTAGTTTTATTTTTATTTAAGCCCAAGGTTCTATTTTATTTTTTTACATTTAAAAGGCCCAATTTTTTATTTTTTTTACTGTTTGGCCCAATTTTCCTTGCAAAAACACTCGTGTCATAGTGCCAACCCGACCCGCCCGCCATTTGAAAAGGCGGGTTGACCTTTTTCTTCTTCCCTACGCTTCCTCTGTTCTTCTCTGACGCTCCCACTGCCACCAAACCACCATTGTTGCTCACACAATCGCTCAAAAAGCTTCATTTTCACCCGTTTTTCTTTTGATTTCTTACTCATTATTGCTAATTGCATCTCAGGTAACATTTTTCTACTTTTTCTTATAAGTTTAACATGCATTTCATAGGTTTTTAATATTTGAATTTTTTGAGGGATTTTCCTCGGTTTTTAAGCTTTTTAGGGCCTTAGATCATGTTTTTAAATGTTTGTGTAGTTAAGTGAATTGTTCCTTATCATTTCTAGTGTAAGGATCTGCATTTTCATGCATTTTTTAGCATATTGCATTGTACATGTATGCATGTGCATGAACACATTAAATGCAATATGTTATAAATATAACTTCGGGTGCACCCAAAGTTTTGCATGGCCGTGTATTTCGGATCTAGTATAACTTATAAATTATAAGTGCTCCATTCGAATTTCGGGTCCATCCGAAAATCGGACCACATATAATTATGACCTTATTAAAACATATAAGTATCAACTTTGGTCCCATCCGTAACTCGGGTCCATCCGTGTGACACCCTTGCCACAACAACCACCAATTACAAAACACCCAGGATTAATCATCACACACAATTACAATAATGATCTGATAACCTATTTTAAGTGCGGAAGCATTAAAAACATAATTAAAGTAGTGCAACAAGTGTTAAACACCCTACGGTGCTATAAGGTACCAAGTCTAAGTCTACACACCCATTACAATTATTACAATCATCCAGAATACATTACAACATTGTCTCATAACATAAATTACCGATGAAATAGTGTCGAGTCTCCCAAATCTTCCAAATGACCTAACTAGAAGGTCCGGCTGTAGACTTTCCCTTTCCTGTAAAATAAAATCAACTGAGGGGTAAGCGAATGCTTAGTGAATACACAGATTTACGCATTTTATAAATCCTTATGATGCCCACAAGAGTAGCACCGACGACACACGTCGTGCACTCTCCACGTACACAAAGTACGACCACACATGAGCCGTCGCTCTAACGAGCCCAAAGCTCGGCCTTTAAAACATACTACTGAGACAGACATAACATCGGGGATGACATACTGCCTACCGGACCTGGAGGGATCAGCTCCAGCATCATATAGAGCAGTAACATCAGAGTAACAGATGCGACCCACCGGTCCATCGTAGATGCACAACAAACGAACGGACATGCATCAAATAAGAATGTGCATCTAAATTTACGCAAGTTAGTAGAATTCCAAACGAAAAATGAAGCAACATGTCTCAGTAAGCAAAAGCAATCATAAAGCAGATATAAACATGCGAAATCATATGTACTCACAGTGGGTGCGTAATTTAACTTTTAACCAATTTTATTTCTCCTCGGGCTTTCAACCGGATCCACCAAGTACCCCACTGTGGGTTAAACAACACCACAAGGGACCTGTTATATTAATTACAACAATATTTTGCATCAATAACCGTTTAAATCCATAAAATCAAGTTTCGTAAATTTTGCAATATTTTTCCCCATTTCGGGTCCATGTCTAAATTCATACCATAATTAAGTTTGAGCTTATCTCATGTTCATACATTGTCCTTTGAGTAACCCTTGTCATTTCATGAGTTTCATTCAAAATACACGAGTTTAAGGAGTAGATTTCTCAATTTTAGGCATTAAACTCGAATTTAATGGGTTAGATTCGAACCCACCATCAAATATGATGATAGATTCGAACTCCATGGTCAGATTCGAACCCATACCCTTCAAATCTAGTGTTAGATTCGAAAACACACTCGAATCTAGTACCAAAATCGAGTTTGTTCTTGCATTTCGACTCTGTTCTTGGCATATTCGAGTCTGTTCATCCTTATAACTTAAATCCATCATTCTAAGGCCTAAAATCACTGATATATCATGTATGATGTCTAGATTCGATTCTATTATGCATATACTATCACATTCCAGCAATATTTCAAGCAAAACAAGCTCCAATTTACATAAAATGACAGATTCGAAATTTCTAGTTCTTCAAAACCGAAACAACAAACTTAAAAGAGTCGATTCTTACCTCAATTCGTACGAAATCAGAAATCCGTTTACAGATTGTTGTAGTACTCCTCGAGATATTTCCGATGACGCATAAATCTTGATAATCGGCCGGTCGGTTTGTGAAATAAGTTAGAGAGATGTAGAGAGGAAATTCTTAGAGAGAGAGTGTAGTGAGAGAGAGGAATAATGAAAATGAAGTCTTTTGCCTTATTTATTCCACTTTCATCATTTTTGCACATTTCACCCCTCAACTTAACCGGTTCCATAAAATACTGATTTATTCTTAAAATTATCATTAATAACTTTTAATTTCTTAATATTCCATAACAATGATTTCCGAGTTCAAATTTTCTTAAAATAGCAACAAACTTCTACATAACCCAAATACATAATAATTGCTCAAATTTTAACTTAAATATATATTTTTCCACTTAATTAACCAAAATACAATAAAATAAATCCGAGGATGTTACAGCATGGGCTCCACCACGCTCAACTTCGTCCTCGAAGTTACTCAGACTCAAACAGTTTCGGATACTTTCTTAACATTGTTGACTTAGCTTCCCATGTATGATTTTCTCCCTTATGATGCTTCCAACGTATAAGCACCATTTCTATCTCTTTGCTCCTCAACTTCTTCATCTTAGTATCCAATACACATTCCGGCTCCTCCACATATCGAAGCCTTTCATCAACTTGCAGTTCCGTGTGGTCTGCCCAATCCTCATTTCCAGTGTTAAAGGATTTTCGGAGATTCCCAACGTGAAACACCGGGTGTATGCCCGACATCCCTTCAGGCAGTTCTAACCGATAAGACTGATTTCCAACTTTTTCAACAATCCTAAAGGGTCCGACGAATCTCGGAGCCAACTTGCCCCTTTTTACAAAACGAGTAACACCCCTCATGGGTGATACTTTCAAGTAGACCCAGTCATTCACTTCAAAATTGATCGGTTTGTGCCTCCGATCATAGTAACTTTTCTGACGATCCTGGGCCGCCTTCATGTTCTGCCTGATCAATTGTATCTTTTCATTTGTTTCTTGAAGTAACGCCGGCCCAGCAATCGGCGTTTCTCCAGTTTCCCTCCAACAAGTAGGAGTCCTACACCTCCTCCCATACAGTGCCTCAAAAGGTGCCTTCTTAATTGTCGCGTGATAGCTGTTATTGTACGAGAACTCTATTAGTGGCAAGTGATCATCCCAATTGCCACCGAGATCCAGTACACATGATCTCATCATATCCTCCAAAGTGAGGATTGTCCGTTCACTCTGGCCATCGGTTTGCGGACGATAGGCTGTACTCATTGCTATTCTCGTCCCTAACCCTTCTTGTAGTGCCGACCAAAAGTTCGAAGTAAACCGACTATCTCGATCCGATACTATGGACTTAGGCACTCCATGCCTAGAAACAATCTCGTTCATATAAATCTGAGCTAACCTTTCTAGCGAATAACTTTCACGAATCGGTATGAAGTGAACCGACTTAGTTAACCGATCCACGATTACCCAAACAGCATCGTGTTGACGCCTAGTTTTGGGCAGCTTTGTGACAAAATCCATTGTAATGTGCTCCCACTTCCATTCCGGAATAGGAAGCGGTTGCATACTGCCGTATGGTTGTTGATGTTCGGCCTTTACCAACCGACAAGTTCGGCATCTTTCCACATATTGCCCTATGTCCTTCTTCAATCCCGGCCACCAAAAGTCTGCCTTTAAGTCATTGTACATCTTTGTGCTTCCGGGATGTACAGAAAACCTAGACTGGTGTGCTTCTTCGATAATTACTTGTCTCATTCCACCAAACTTCGGCACCCATATCCTCCCGTATATCCCTTTCAGTCCCGACTCACTTGTTTCCATGTTCTTAACTTGTACTCTAATATCCTCAGCACCAATATTCTCATCTTTCAAGGCTTCTTCCTGAGCAGCCTTGACATCATCTATGATCGTAGACGTTAACATAGTAGACGTCATCATATAGCAGAAATCTTTAGCATAAGCTTTCCGGCTCAAGGCATCGGCTACCACATTAGCCTTTCCGGGATGATACAGTATCTCACAATCGTAGTCTTTAATAAGCTCCATAGACCTACGTTGTCTCATATTAAGTTCTTTCTGGCTAAAAATATACTTCAAGCTCTTATGGTCCGTGTAAAGTTGACACTTAGTACCGTACAGGTAGTGTCTCCATAACTTCAAAGCAAATGTTACTGCGGTCAACTCCAGATCATGAGTCGAATAATTCTTCTCATGCTGCTTCAACTGTCTTGAAGCATACGCTATAACCTTCCCACGCTGCATCAGTACAGCGCCTAACCCTAACCTCGAAGCATCAGTATAAACTACAAAGTCATCACTGCCTTCAGGTAAGGCAAGTATCGGAGTCTCACTTAACGCTTTCTTCAGAACCTCAAAGGCCTCCTGTTGCACAGTTTCCCATATAAACGGTGCATTCTTCTTGGTTAATGCAGTTAAAGGAACTGCAATCTTCGAGAAATCCTTAATAAATCTCCGATAATACCCTGCCAACCCCAGAAAACTTCTAATCTCAGTAGCTGATCGAGGCGACTCCCAGTTCTTAATTGATTCAACCCTAGCTGGATCTACCGAAATCCCAGCTCCAGATATCACATGTCCTAAAAACTGAATCTGTTGCAGCCGAAACTCACACTTTGAGAACTTGGCATACAACCTTTCTTTTCTTAACAACTCTAACAGTTCCTTTAAATGTTCAGCATGCTCAGCCTCAGACTTAGAGTACACCAGAATGTCATCAATAAACACTATCACCGATTTGTCCAACATCGGTCTACAAACCCTATTCATTAAGTCCATAAAGACAGCTGGGGCATTAGTTAATCCGAAAGGCATGACCAGAAACTCGTAATGCCCATACCGAGTTCTGAAAGCTGTCTTCGGTACATCTTCTTCTCTTACTTTCAGCTGATGGTACCCCGACCTTAAGTCGATCTTAGAAAATACACTCGCCCCATGTAATTGATCAAACAAGTCGTCTATCCTCGGCAGTGGATATTTGTTCTTAATCGTCAACTTATTCAGCTCCCGGTAATCTATGCACATCCTCATCGTGCCATCCTTCTTCTTTACAAATAGTACCGGGGCTCCCCACGGCGATGAACTCGGCCGAATGAAGCCCTTGTCCAACAACTCTTGAAGTTGTGTCATCATCTCTTTCATCTCGGTTGGGGCAAGACGATAAGGAGAACGAGCTACCGGTGCAGCTCCAGGGATCAAGTCAATCTTAAATTCTACTTGTCTCTCAGGCGGCACGCCAGACAAGTCTTCCGGAAACACATCCGAAAACTGTGAAACAATAGGCACGTCGGCCAACGTTCTCTTCTCAGCCTTGGCATCAATAGCATATGCCAGGTAGGCGTCACACCCCTTTGCAACAAGCTTTCGAGCTTTTGCAATGGTCAGTAAGCACAGATCCCCACTTCTCCTATCCCCGTAGATGCAAATCTCACGCCCCTCCGGAGTAGTTATCTTTATCATTCGGCTCTTACATACTATATGGGCTTCATTCTCAATCAACCAGTCCATCCCGACTATCACGTCAAATTCACTGAACTCAATAGGGATCAAGTCCAAATTGAAGACTACATCTTCAATTACTAACGTGCAGTTTCGGTATACGTGATCTACTTTTACTAGAGTGTTGCTAGCAGTTTCTATATCAAGAACAGCAGATAATCTAGATAGTGGCATGGCAAGTCTTTGTGCAAAGATAGTAGAAACAAACGATCTATTGGCACCCGAATCAAATAAAACTCGTGCTGGCATAGAATTAACTATGAACGTACCCGTAACGACTTCCGGATTTTCCCTTGCCTCCTCTGCAGTTATCTGAAAAGCACGAGCAGGTGCCCTTTGAGACTGACCCCGGCCTCGGTTAACTGAACCACCGCTTGAACCTCCCGAAGATCGTGTTGTAGATGGAGCAGCAGCAGCTGGATCGTTCTTTCTGCAATTCCTACTGTAGTGTCCCCATACACCACACTTATGACAAGCATCTCCCCTCCTTGGGCATTCACTCTGAAAATGGCCCAACTCACCACAACAAATACAAGCACGTCCATTGGTGCACTTGCCGAAGTGTTCCAAGTGACACCTATTACAATATCGCGGCTCGGTGTTGATGGAGTAGGCACGAGCACGACCACGATCGGAAAAACCGGACGGTCGACGATACGACTGCTGAGGTGAGTACTGTGAAGACCGGGAAGAACCAGAATATCCTCCCTCCCGTTGGCGCTTCGGCGGTGACGGCTGTGTTGGGTTAGTGGAAGCAGCAGCGGACCCAATCGAATAACCCGACATGATCAGAATCTGCTCTACATTTCTGGCAGCCTCAAGTAAGCCAGCAAATGTAGGGTAGCGGACGTTGCTCATAACCCTCCTAATTTCAATATCCAGACCAGCCTCGAATCTGGTCACCTTCCTTTCCTCAGTATCGACTTGATGAGGTGAAACAGACTCAGCCTCGTGAATTCTACAGCATATTGGGACACAGTCTTAGTCCCCTGCCTCAGTGCCATAAACTTTGCCTCCAATCTCCGACGCTCATCAACTGGACAATACTGCTGAGTGAATAAGTCCTTGAACTCAGCCCAAGTCATATCAGAAACCTTCTCCAATGTCAACGCATTCACCATTGCGTTCCACCACATAATCGCATCATTGGTGAACATAGCAGTAGCATACCGAACCATGTCCTTCTCAGCACAGTCACTGATTCGGAATGTCCGTTCGGTAGCCGTTATCCATTCGAGTGCGGCAACAGCGTCTCCTAGTCCATTAAATTCCACAGCACCATTTCCCTTAAAGTCCTTAAACCGACAACCTTTGGGCTTGTTAGACGACCCAGTGTTGTCATCTTGTTCCTCATTGTTGCCCCCTTCTTTTTCTTTGTTCTTCCTCTTATCCTCTCTTCTCTTAGCTTCGGCCCGAAACTGATCCTGAATCATTTTGTTCTGCTCAGCCATCATGGCTAGCATCATCTCTCTAGTTTCTTCAGGTGTCATTCCTCCTCCAGACATGTTCTGAAATAATAAACATATAACTTGTTTAGTAACATTTCATCAGTTTAAAGACACCACTTATTTGTCCCGTATGATAGTCAATCTCTTATAATTACTAAATCATAACCTATCTTAGTTCAGATCATTACTTAAACCACTACATATCATTACCTAATGTTTGAGATCAAGACCTCACGGACACTTGAATCTCAAACTACTGCTCTGATACCATCTCGTGTGACACCCTTGCCACAACAACCACCAATTACAAAACACCCAGGATTAATCATCACACACAATTACAATAATGATCTGATAACCTATTTTAAGTGCGGAAGCATTAAAAACATAATTAAAGTAGTGCAACAAGTGTTAAACACCCTACGGTGCTATAAGGTACCAAGTCTAAGTCTACACACCCATTACAATTATTACAATCATCCAGAATACATTACAACATTGTCTCATAACATAAATTACCGATGAAATAGTGCCGAGTCTCCCAAATCTTCCAAATGACCTAACTAGAAGGTCCGGCTGTAGACTTTCCCTTTCCTGTAAAATAAAATCAACTGAGGGGTAAGCGAATGCTTAGTGAATACACAGATTTACGTATTTTATAAATCCTTATGATGCCCACAAGAGTAGCACCGACGACACACGTCGTGCACTCTCCACGTACACAAAGTACGACCACACATGAGCCGTCGCTCTTACGAGCCCAAAGCTCGGCCTTTAAAACATACTACTGAGACAGACATAACATCGGGGATGACATACTGCCTACCAGACCTGGAGGGATCAGCTCCAGCATCATATAGAGCAGTATCATCAGAGTAACAGATGCGACCCACCGGTTCATCGTAGATGCACAACAAACGAACGGACATGCATCAAATAAGAATGTGCATCTAAATCTACGCAAGTTAGTAGAATTCCAAACGAAAATGAAGCAACATGTCTCAGTAAGCAAAAGCAATCATAAAGCAGATATAAACATGCGAAATCATATGTACTCACAGTGGGTGCGTAATTTAACTTTTAACCAATTTTATTTCTCCTCGGGCTTTCAATCGGATCCACCAAGTACCCCACTGTGGGTTAAACAACACCACAAGGGACCTGTTATATTAATTACAACAATATTTTGCATCAATAACCGTTTAAATCCATAAAATCAAGTTTCGTAAATTTTGCAATATTTTTCCCCATTTCGGGTCCATGTCTAAATTCATACCATAATTAAGTTTGAGCTTATCTCATGTTCATACATTGTCCTTTGAGTAACCCTTGTCATTTCATGAGTTTCATTCAAAATACACGAGTTTAGAGAGTAGATTTCTCAATTTTAGGCATTAAACTCGAATTTAATGGGTTAGATTCGAACCCACCATCAAATATGATGATAGATTCGAACTCCATGGTCAGATTCGAACCAAGCTTCGAATCTATGGGTAGATTCGAACCCATACCCTTCGAGTCTAGTGTTAGATTCGAAAACACACTCGAATCTAGTACCAAAATCGAGTTTGTTCTTGCATTTCGACTCTGTTCTTGGCATATTCGAGTCTGTTCATCCTTATAACTTAAATCCATCATTCTAAGGCCTAAAATCACTGATATATCATGTATGATGTCTAGATTCGATTCTATTATGCATATACTATCACATTCCAGCAATATTTCAAGCAAAACAAGCTCCAATTTACATAAAATGACAGATTCGAAATTTCTAGTTCTTCAAAACCGAAACAACAAACTTAAAAGAGTCGATTCTTACCTCAATTCGTACAAAATCAGAAATCCGTTTACAGATTGTTGTAGTACTCCTCGAGATCTTTCCGATGACGCATAAATCTCGATAATCGGCCGGTCGGTTTGTGAAATAACTTAGAGAGATGTAGAGAGGAAATTCTTAGAGAGAGAGTGTAGTGAGAGAGAGGAATAATGAAAATGAAGTCTTTTGCCTTATTTATTCCACTTTCATCATTTTTGCACATTTCACCCCTCAACTTAACCGGTTCCATAAAATACTGATTTATTCTTAAAATTATCATTAATAACTTTTAATTTCTTAATATTCCATAACAATGATTTCCGAGTTCAAATTTTCTTAAAATAGCAACAAACTTCTACATAACCCAAATACATAATAATTGCTCAAATTTTAACTTAAATATATATTTTTCCACTTAATTAACCAAAATACAATAAAATAAATCCGAGGATGTTACAATCCGAATTTCGGGCGACCCTCATACTTAGATTTTTTAGTTTCATTTTTCATGCATCATCCCATCCGAAATTCGACCCTACCCGAATTTCGGACAGGATTCATCCGAATTTCGGATGCATTTTCAGTTCAACACTTAGCATTTTTTTTGTGTGTTTCTCATTGCATCAAGAAATCACTTTCTACTAATGAAAAACCCGATACTTTAAACAGAATAGATGAGTTCTATTTCACACTTATTTCAGACTACATCACAATGTATTATTTTATCCAAGTCTACTTAACTAACTATGTTACATTTGTACAGGACTCATGGATTCCCAGATCACCTTAATCATTCCTCATCCTCCCATCCCTCTAAGCAACCAACAGCTGCCAGAAAACACCCTTCTTCACCCTGTCCATTTCGCTGAATTTGCCCCGCATAACTGGCAGCTAGACCTACCCTTCTCCGCACAGAAGCCGAGGATATCACGTTTGATATTCTCAAAGGCCACCTAATTTTCTATTCCCTCACCACAGCTATAACCATCCTAAGCATCTATTTGCAACAATTCTTGTTCCACCTGAAATTCATCAATGAGGCAGACCCACATTTCATTACCAGAATTGATTCTGTCCCAATCCACCTAAACCTCGAAGTCATCCGCCATATTCTCCGCCTCCCGTCTAAACACTTCTCTGTATCCAAATACACCTTTGCCCCCATTCCCAACCCAGTCCAGACACTCCAAGAAGTCCAATCTCTGGGCTATGATGGTGTCCTATCCAAACCATTTGTTTTCAAAACAAAGCAGCTCCAATCTCATTGTCGAGTGTTCTTTGACATAATCAACAAGTGTTTCACCTAAAAACACTCAGGACACGACTCCGCCTCAATACATGTGCTGGCAATTTTTGTTGCGTTTGCCTATGACCACTATTTCAACTACTCGCAGTTTGTTTTTGATGAACTGAAGAGAGTGGTGCAAGATAAAGGCACAAAGAGGGAGAGAAAGTTCATTCCTTTTCAAAGGTTTTTACAACTGTTCATCCAATATGCCATGGAAAATGACGATGACATACATGAGAGACCCGAAGCCGACATCTGTAAACAGTTGTACTCCAATGGTTTAAGCTCCCGAGGGAACTTCCTTGGGTGCCGGTAATGAATATTCCCCAGTCACTCCTATGACTAGCAGACTGGAGGTTAGACCGGGTTTGGGTGTATTATCAAGGTGTGTATCTAGAAGAGGCTCTATCAGAACCGACAGAGCCATCCACTTTTGAAGGTGAGCAGAGTATGAGTGAGGAGAAGGAGGGAGAACAGGTTGACAATGAACATATCATGGGGTCAGATGAGTGGGAGTTGAGTGTTGATATGGATGGAGCACGAGGTGAGAGGATAGAGGTTGGTGATTCCGAACACACCGTCTCTGACCCGTTGAGGGCTGATAAAATGAGAGCTGAGGGAGTAGCATCTACCCAAAGCCAGACAAGTCAGGAAAAGGCTACCAGTCCAGTAGCCGCCATAAACCCCCCAGCCACTCAGGTTCCCCTTAAAGGGAACCTGTTTCATTCCACGGGGATGAAACTCACATGTCATCGTCCCCTCGCTCAGAGAGGGGAGATGTTGAAACAGGTCACCTGCTGCCCCCGGTGACCGATGCTCAATTGATCACAGCTCACGCCACACCCCATAACACTCCTCCGCACATTCCAAACGTCTCGGTGACGTCTCCGCAAACTTCCCGATCTAAACCACTAGCTGGTGATGCTGAAATGAAGGAAGGAAGTCCTGTCATAGCCACACCAATGTCGTCCGCGTCAGGTCATTAATAGATAACTCAAGAGACGCTAATGACACTTCTTCTTGAAGCCGGAGTTGTTACCCGGGCTGACCTGGCAGCCCTCAAGGAAGCTTCTGAGAAACAACATCCATCCTTTCTATCTTTCTTGAAGGGTAAGGGTGTTGCAACTGAGGAGTTGCCACCAGGTACCTCATCAGTCCAATCAACTTTCGCCATCCAGACTTTGCAAGATCGTATAGCCACAACAACTGCCTTGTTCACTGACTCGTTTGAAAATCTGCAGCGGCTAATTCTGAGGGTCGAAGCTGAATTGAATAAAAGGATGGATAGGCTGGAATCGGCGGTAATTGACCTACAAAGTCTCTACCTCCCTCAGGTTGAGTCTCTCAAACGCAAACATGATGATCAGGAGGGCCCTAGTCATCCTGAGGGGGAGAAGCGCCCAGAGTTCAGCCTGAGGGAGAAGTCCATGATGTAGGGGGAGCGGAAGTAGGAGAAGTGAGTGAGGAACAAATGACAAGTGCCCCAAAAGGTCAAAGAGAGGAAGATTTGACAATGGCTATGGTGGTGTATGAGCCTCAACCTGAAAAAATTGAAGTCATCTTGCTTTCTGATTCAGATTCTGAGAGTGACCGAGATGAACCTATCATAATACCCAAACCAGAACCTGAGTCGCCCCAAAAATCCTCCTCCTCCTTTGACTTTCTAAACTCACCCTCTCATGTGCCTCAATAAGAAATTTACTCAGTTATAAAAGCCCCTACCCCTCCTTGTAACCAAAAGCCTACATTAAACCCTGCCACCTCCACATTCACCCTAACATAACCTACTGAAACAGCAGAGCCTTCAGGTACCCGAACTGTGGACTGTTTTCAAGAAATCCCTGAACCTTCACTTATATATGATAAAGGGGACCTAGATTAGGTGGATTGGTTCTCGAAAGGCAAAGTGCATTCTCTGCCTACTGAGGAGATAGATAATCTGAGGCTTGACCACCGGGGTCGAGTCTATCAAATGTTGGAAATTCTCGCGATGGAGGTTGAGGCTCCACTAGTTCAAGGGCTCAAGCAGTACTTCATGAAAATGAAAGTAGAAGATTTTCTTGAGCCCTATATGGAAGAAAAATTCAACGTCGTATTTATGAAGAAGTCGGGGATTTATAGTAGACGGTTGTTCATGGAATAAAGTGATATATCCAAAGGCTGAGCAGGCCGAGTACAACCAGATGATGTTGTGGGGAAACGAGACCGAAGTCACAAGTTTGGTCAAGGTCTAAGGTGGTGAAGATCGTCTCAATATCCATGTACACAAAGGCCCGTCTATTTACACCTTCATTTGATATTAAACATGAAGAATGGTCATCACAACTGGTCCACGAGAGTGATCTTGATTTCATAAACCCTGATGACATCGAAACAATGCATAACAAACTGAAAAACAAAGTCAAGGGGCGATTGAGTCATGTCACGGCTTTGACTGCTCTAACCAGGAGTATGAGATGACACTCCATCATAATGTGCTTAAGAGACTTTCAAATGGCTATTGAGAGCTATCTAGTTAAGGTGGGCCTCAAAGCTCCAGACCATACATTTTTTAAAATCAATCTTCAACCGATATAACGAGTCTTCATGAGAGCAGAGTCGGGCGTCGTATTTTTGAACAAATAAGGGCAAAAGAGGTTCTTGTGTTTTGAGGAGTTGTCTTGTTATTCAGACGGCACACTACGTTTAATAAGAGCGGAACTAAATGGGAGACTCCAACATGATGATGCCCATAAGTTTAGAGAGCTCAAGAAGAAGCCCAAGGAGATACAAGACATCCTCGATGCAATAGAGCTAATCAATGACAGACTTCACGCTCGTCAAGTCACACGAAGATTCGACATCATCCTCGGTTTGTGAGAGTCTGATGAAAAGCTTGCCACCTACCACACTGATTAAAAAGGGAGAGATTGTTAAATATTAAATTTCAATCATGTGGTTCCATTTTGTGATAGATAGTTTTTATTTTATGACAATGTAATTTCATTTCCTTTTGATGTAATCTTTTCTTTTATTTTAGAAGTTGAGGGGTGTAGGTTGTAAACCCTTCAAACTTGCCATTGTATTTAATGGAAACCCGCGCCTAGGGTTTCCAACTTTTGTCATATTCAAAAAAGCGGTGGCTGCATTTCTTTTATTCTCTATGACGGTGTTCATGCAAAGATTGAGTTTTTCTCTTTGTTTAATTGATTATATCATTGTTTATTGTGTATGAGTGTTTGATTATCAATTGGGTACAACAATATTAATTTAATTTTGTGAATGGTTAAAAAAATCTTGTGAATGATCATTCACTTGATGACCATTCACATAAATATATATATAATCATTCACTAAAAGTTTTAATGACGTAGAACTGGTAAATGTATGTGAATTTCACATATTATATGTGTAACTTTAATTTAAATATGATTATGAAAAAAAGAATTGTATATATATATATATATATATATATATATATATATATATATATATATATATGTGTGTGTGTGTGTGTGTGTGTGTGTGTGTGTGTGTGTGTGTGGTTTGAAAAAGTAAAATTTAATTATGCAGCGCACCAGAAATTACCACATTTAAAAAAAATTTAATTTTTTCATAAACATGTTTTAATTAACATTATAAAGACCATATGTAAATTTCACATGCACTCACATCTCCTAACTACTTAAAAATGATGTGAACGTACACTTACATAAATTTGCATATATGTGAAGCTACATTTATGTTATGCATGATTTCATGCACTTAGAATATGTGAATGTGCGTGAAATTTATATATCATTTGTGTAATGTTAATTAAAACATGTTTATGAAAAAAAATTTAAAAATATATTTAATTGTGGTACCTACTGTGCGCCGCGTAATAGGTAGTACTCACTTGAACCTAAATTATATACATAAATAACATACATACACATGCATACCATTCACATGATTCTTTTTTACCATTTATATGATTTATTTTTTGGATATAAAGTATGGTCCTTTTGATGAAAAGTCTTGTAATGTTGATTTATATATGTCTGTGCAAACAAATATGTGAATGATCATTCACAAAAGGTACGTTGGATATTCAGAGCTACGCTGATGAATCCAATTATATATAGATGTGTGTGTGTGTGTGTGTAGGGTTGAGATACATGAAGTACCATAGTAGACAGGGGAACCGGAGTACCATATAAAATGAACATGTTTATTACGATAAAATGTTAAATTTCATGCAAATTTGTAATATTGATATGTTCAAATTTATATTACACTTAACTAGTTCACATCATTTTTATATTCATTACGTTAAAAATATTCAAACGTATAATTTCATGCAAAAGTGCAATATGCACATGTTCATACATATTGCGCATTTGAACATGTGCATATTGTTATTTGTATGAAATAAAACATTTTATCATTAGAAACATGTAAATGATTTGAGCTAGTCAATAATAATATACATTTGGACATATATATATATATATATATATATATATATATATATATATATATATATATATATATATATATATATATATATATATATATATATATATATATATATATATATATATATATACTAGTAGTATACCCGCGCAAAGCGGCGTCGACGAATACTTTTCATTTAATAAAATATAATATTCCGAAGACAATTCTGCATTCTTTTTTCGACATGAACTTCAAATACCAAAGCTTCTACAGTTAGAATGAACACCCTACATTTTTAAAATGATTGCGAAATCCGTAAAATTAAGAGGTATATGTATCATTTTCTAAGTATATAATATTGATCATATTTTGTACAAATCATTAAAACTCCATAAAGATGTAAATACGTATACAAATGAGATATGCATTCATCAATTTCTATATTGGGCATCCTGATGCCAAGATCAACAATTAATGCCTTATGTTCATAGTTAATAATGAATGCCTATAAATATGAAGATCAAGTATACAATATTTGATTGCATTTTTCTTCATCTCCGTTGTTTTGTAATTATGGATTCAAGCTCAATGATCTTTGAAACAGACTAAACAAGTGATTCTTATTGTGGTCTGAACTCCCTGCAATATACCAAGAAAATAATGTATTACATCAAAACTAACTTTTAGAAATCAGACTAAACAGAGAGAACATTAAAAACAACCATCTATAAACATACCATGATTTATATAGGATTCATTAAAGAGAAACGGATGGAAAAATCAGTTTGAACCATAATAAAGGGACCCCCAAACCCTTGCAAAAGAACAATAGACAATTAGACATGGTTTGAATCGGTTGGTTCTTGACTTCATTGCTCTTCTTAGTCCTGCAACACTTTAGAATTTGCAAAAAAAAATATATATATTGTTTGTACTGTGAACCAAAAGAAAACCAACATTTGCAGAATATTCTAAATCAACCAACCAATCATTACGTAAAAATTAGAAGTGAATGAGCTCTCACATTTGGAAAAAGGTAGTTCTAAAAGCATTTGAAGATTCTCATTCGGAGCATCAATCTAGTTCTCCAAACTTGTTTTGCTTCACAAACTTCACCTAAAGAATTTTAATAATTAATGTCCAATAACCTTTAGCCAGTTATTACCAAGGCTTAAAATCAACTGGATTTATGCTTCTTTCACCTCTAATCATCATTTTGCTTCTCAATAAAACAAACAATTAACTAAATATCATATCTTACAAAGTAAAAATCTTAACCAGAATTTTATATCGAACTTTCAGATAATAATTAAACAATTCCTACTAACATCATACAAAAAACAGCCCTAAAGCTAAACAAACAAAACTTAATTAACTTACAAACGATCAAATCAAAATGGCTCAAACAAAACGCAGATTCTGAAAAAAATTTAAACAATTAATGATCGGAAAGCGAGAAGAATGAATTAAAAAAAGGAATTACGATTAATATAAAATTTAAAAAAACTTCTAAGGAGCTTATTATATGAAAGAGTGGGGAGCAGAAAAAACTTATTACTTCAAAACAATAAATACGAAAGTCAAGCAACATTAAGATAAAATTAAAAAGTTTGACAGTAACATCAACAGAGAAATAGGAGCAAGCTTCACCGGTGGCAGTGGGCGAGGAACATGGGCGGCAGCTGATGGGGGAGAGGGGAAAGTGAGCGAGAGTGATAGCCATAAGCTAGTGATAGATATATTGTAGGCAACTTCATAAAAGCACTATGAAACATATAATTTAGAACACAAAAGCACCAAATGAAACATATAATTCTACAAAACCAGAATCAACAAGATCTTAAATATTAGCAAACGAAACAGTGTACTTACCAGATATAGGGCTTTGTCCATGGATTTTTAAACTCAATGTCATCAAGCTTCCATATTTAAGTGACAAAAAGAGGCATTAGATGTTGTATGGACCAAAAAACATCACTTAGAAAATAGTATCAAGTGAAGTACATATAAACGATTGTGGAAAATATATGTGCAAGCATGTTTGCATGTCAAGGATCTACACAATGTACTAAAGTTGTGTCGATCAAAACCAAGAAAAAAAATGTCATTGCAGAAGAATACAGAACCTTCGGAGCTGCCTGAACTGTTAGAATGTCATTACTAAAGACATTTACTCTTAGAAAGTTCGTTTACCAAAACAATGTCATTACTACAGACGTTTCAAAAAAATGTCGATCAAAACCAAGAAAAAAAATGTCATTACTAAAGACGTTTACTATTAGAACTTCCTAAAGAATGCTTTGCTATGCTATTGAATTAAAAACACACAAAATGGAATATGTTGATGGAACACTATCTGCTTCGAAGTAACCAGAAGCCCTACTTATACGCTTTTTGGACTACTTTCAGTGTTTGCAAGTGTTATATAGAAAGACATATTTGACCCAGGCAAAGTTCATCTAAAGAATTGAAGCCATATGCCCACAATGGTAACAAAGATCAAGTGCAATAAAGATTATTACAACCATTTATCTTTATTGTAGCAATTATAGATGTCATTAAAAAAAGTTTATTTTCGGAACCAAAAGGCAGAGGTCAACTAAATCACTGTGTATCCAATTGGTGGGCTCTAGCAAGTAGCTTTATGTTATTGGGTACGATTACATTATTTGAATATGTTCAGATAAAATACAAAATAAAAGTCAGTAACCCTCTAATAAGTGGAAGTGTCAAGGTTCACAAAAAAAAAAAAGAGCAAGGGGAAATTTACATGTATATTTGGTTAAATATTCCACTGCAACATACAAAAAAAAAAAAAAAAAGACAACAGTAAAATATACCAATAGCTAATAACCCAAATAGTAGCAAATGTCAACACTTAAATCCGAGTAATAGGTTGTCCCCAAAATAGAAAACATTTATTAAACTTTATTTAACTAAGCACAATTTAACTTCAATTAATGCATATATAAATTACCAAACAGTGGTACGAAGTTCAACATTAGCAAGAATCCTTCAGAATTCACAAATTATATACTGATGAAATCGATGTACTCACTTCAATTGTAGAAAAGTATAGTTGATGACCAACACAATTTGTGTTGAAATTGAACTGTAAAAATAGTAAAAAAAAAAAAATTATAGTGATGATCTATCACCGAATTATAACATCATGAATGAAGATGCTCTCAACTCTATTCGATCTATTAAACCTGAATTATGAACTCGTTCTTTTTTTAAATTAGTGGATATACAATAAAATTTTTAAAGACATAAATGGTTTTTCGAACTACAACTCATTCACTATACAACCACCTATATATCAACCTTAAAAGAAAACAAAAGTAAATTACCAGAATACTGATCAATTACATTACATCATAGTGTACCATGAGCTTTCAACAACATTAACCAACTCATTTCCCTTGAAGTCTTCTAGAGAGAAAACAAAAATCTGTCATACGAAAACAAAAAATTGAAGAACCATCAACAACAATGTGTGATGTTAACCTGAAATAGTAAAATGCATTAAGTTTGTCGTCGGATTTCAATTAAAAGCTGTGAAAGCAATCTACAAATAGAAAATAGGGGTGATATGTAGACATAAAGGTAGATGGTTTTCCATCAACGTTGGAATTTTAGATCAGATATGCTAATATGCTAATAAGCTAACATCAAGTCCCCTTAAAATCCAAACTAACTCTCAATCATTAGTCAAAGCTACAATAGTACAAGTGGCATGTTGTAATTGAAGCAACAATAAGACAAACAAATCGAATTAATTATCATTGACACTAAAAGCACAAAGTATATATCAAAAAAGTTTAAACAATCTCCTATATATTAAAAATGCATGGTTGGCACGGTAACAAGAAAGATTTTTAATAATTTTCGAAAGAAAGTGTAGTTCAAATATTTCATCAAACGGTGATGTTACCAAGTAAATAAATATGACAAAATGCAATGACCGTATTAATAAGAATCTAATGAACTTAAAATGAAAGGACCGAATATTTCTAAAACTAATTTTCCATCATTTAAATGCATTATACCTCAAAAATACGGGATAATTTAAAATTTCTCATAAGTTATACATCAACAACTACACATCATAGTAAATTACATCAACCCGAGTACGCTAAATAAATTTAAGTTTACATGTCAATACATCTAGAGTTCTACCCGATACTCACAAGGAAATACAACGGAATGCTAGCAACTCGATCAACAGAATCAACAGTCTAAAACTGGAGCCTTACCCTTAACTGCTCCACCTGAAATAATAGGTCCCCACAACTGGGGTAAGCCGTCGCCCAGGGAGTAACAAGATTTAAAAGCATAACAGTACATATGTAAATATGCATGATTAGAAAAGAAGCGTGAGTTCAATAATTTCCTATGCGCCCCTCATCCGAGCTGACGCCGCACCCCTCATCCGAGCTGGTGCTGGTTAAACCGTACAATCCCCTCATCCGAGCTGGCGCCGGTTTAACCAAAAACTTGGGGCTAACCGACCCGGCCTACACACAGTAGCGTCGGCGCCCAAATCCACGTCGTATAGTACAAGTATGCATACAGGGAATTCACGCTAACACATAGCAAAGATTTCTAACAGAAAGGTAGGATACATATATCATGTGTTTGACATAATCATGAAAATGATAAATAACATGGCAGGGTGATACAAATGAAACGAATATAACAAATATGCATAAACACATATAACTAATCATGCAGATAAATCTGTTACTCACAGTGATACCAATTGTTCTTCGAAGCACAACTGAAGAAATCCCGGCCAACAAAATTTCAGAATCCACCACGCTCGACTAACGCCCTGATAATAATAGTACATCGCTTAATCGTCACTATTTTTATTTTTCTAAAACTATAATCCTCGATTGGCCTAAAATTCCAAAGTTTGGGGCTAAAGCGATAAATATTAATTTATGTGGCAAAATTTTTAAAATTAATTAAACTTCTAGTTTTAGGTTATTTAGTCTATAATTATAGGTCTCGTACCTATCACAGCTAAAGTGTAAAATTTGTAAAAATGTTCGTCATTAATTTTCTCTAGAACACGACAATTGTATTATCCTTAAAGTTAACTCAAAATTTTCTAACCAATAGTCTAGCCGTTATTTAAATTAATGACTTGAATTTATAAAGTAAATACTAAATCTCTTAATTACTTAATAATCAGTCTAGCTTTAGTTTTAAATGAATTAAATATGTTTATCCAATATTAAAACAAAGGTCTAAGTAAATGAACCCACACCCCAAAACTCTTTTAAATTTCAAACCCAATGACTTAGTTACTAATTTAATTAATTAACTTGGATTTATTGACTAAATATTTAATAAATTACTAACCATCGATTTAATTTGTAACTTAAATCAAATATACTTGTTTTAATGTTACAACAATGTTCCAACTCTAAAATTCATTTGAATCTCTTATGTCAATTAAAACAATCCAAATAAACAATTTAGCTCTCAACCCATTAACATGAAAGATTAAGGGGGTGTTTGATAGCACTTATCAGGCTCTTATCAGAGGTAACCTCTTATTCGGTAAGAGGAAATACTGATAAGTGCGTTTGATATGCAGAAGACATAAGAGTCAAAATTCTCTTATTATGTCTTATCAGGATAAGACTTTGATATGCTACTTATCACCACTTATCACACCAAAAAAAATACACGTCTCTCCCACCCCACCCCACCCTTACCTTTACCCCATACATTACCTCACCCACCTACCCCTACCCTACCCTATCCTAAACCCCCTACCCATACCCTACCCTACCCCACCCACCCCATCCCACCCCACCCTCAACATACCCTACCCTCAACTACCTAATCTCACCCTACCCTAACTACCCTTAACTTACTTATACCACTCCATCCCCATCTCCACCCTTAACCCTACCCACCCCCACTCCCATACTTACCCTATCCCACTCTACCCCACCCATACACTAACCCATCAAACCTACCCACCCCACCTCACCCCTCCTTATCCCACCCCCACCCTACTCCTATCTCTTCCCACCCCTACCCCTCAAACCTACCCACCTCACCCCTACCCTACCCCTCAAATCTACCCATCCCCACCCACCTTACCCCTCAACCTACCCACCCTACCCCTACACCATTACCCTACCCTATTTACCCCACCCTCAACCTACCCCACCCCTACCCTACCTCTTACCATATTTATTGTAACGAGAAATATTCCAACACTTTTTGATAAAATCTATTATTTTTCAATAACATATCTATATAACTTATAAACTTAGGTTATTTGGAAGTTAATAAACGTAACCTTATAAACTGAATTATAACTTATAAACTTTAATTGTTATTTGATTCTTGAAAGCATGTTGGTTATATGTTTATTGAATGCATTTATGTTACTTGATTATAACTTATAAACTTGAATTGGTTTCTTACTTAAATCTTGTTAATGTTATTTGAATGATATTAAATGTTTACATAGATCACTTTGATTCAATGATATTATTCTTACTTGATATTTGACTTTAATCAATGATATCTGTTTGGTTTTGGGAATTAATATGTAAAATTAATAAAAATAACAGAATCAGATAATTTATAAACAAACAGACTTATTGAATTCTCTTATCAGATCTTAGTATCTTATCAGGACCACCTCTTATCAATCAGAAGTGGAATCAGACATCAGACAATTAACCTCTTATGCAATCAAACAGCACCTAAATGTCCAAAAGATTTTAACTATAACTCATTAAATATTATTCCAATAAAACTCACCACAATCTTTATTGACCCAAACCATTAAACTCTTCTACCCAGTTTGCTCCCTCCCTTCCCTCTTTAATTTTTTTTTAAAGTTTTTGCTTAAAATTCAAACTTCCAAAAATCTTGGAAATACTTGATTGGTTCCAAATCTTGTTTTAAACCTCCATACACATTCAAATAATGTTCATAAACACATTTGCATGGATTTTTATGCATATTTTCGGATTATTAATAAAACAATTTATAACTCATTTTGAAAGTTCAACAATAGGATTCATAGAAAAAGAGAAAGATAATGATTATTCTTAATTTATTTAGGCTAAAAAAACTCATATTGTAACTTGATAATATTCATTCCTAAAACTTAAAACTACTACATAGAAAATAGGATTGAAGTTTCAAGATGGTACCTCATGAAATGGAGAAGAAAATGAAAGATGAATGTTGAAGAAGATGTTCCACTTAGTGTTTCCACAAATTCTTGAAGGGTGTAGTATTTATTAGCTAGTTTTGATGAAAATAAATAAATATATATATAAATATATAAAATAAAAGATGGAGATTGTTGACCGTTTTTTTTTCTTTTCTTTTTTTTTTTTCCTTTTAAGTGAAAAAGTGGTAAGGTAGACAAATTGGATCAATGTGAAGATAAAGTATTACCACCTATATTGGTGAAATTTCTATTCCACCATTGGAAAGTCAAAAAGTAGAGAATTAATATCTAATGTACAAAAATACAAATTGGAAATCATATTTAGTTTGTATTTACTTTAATTTTTTTTTTTTCATCATCATTGTTGTTTTAAGACCCAAATTTCGCATTATATGATTATATTCGTAATTCCCGAACTTTAAATAGACAAATCGTTATTTCTAATGTTTGAATATTTATCTGAATTTACGGATGTTACAATCACCTACCTGTCGGATTGATCTCGTCCTCGAGATCATTTAGGTCTCGAACGGTGTCAAATGTTATAATCATTTCTTTCAACTAGAAAACATCTTCTTGGTAGTTGACGTTTTATGATTTTCTTTATATTTTGAGGTTTTTGTTCTCTCAATCACATTCAAAGAACAAGGATTTTACCTCTCCTACTAAATATCAATTTACCTTCTCTAACCCAACCAGATATTTGACATGATTTTTTTTTCCAAGTCGAGATTTTAGACATTCTCTTAGCCGCCCATTTAATCGTTTAGGTTGCGTAAAAATGTGTTATCCTGTTTCAATATTATTTTATCATCACTTTTATCTTATTGGTAAAACAAGTCATTTCACCCCTTTATTGGTGCTCTCTTATGTTGTCTTAAAGTGGGACGTCTTTATAGTGATTAATTAGTACACATTACTTTCAATTGATAACAATTATACTATCCCTATGAAGTAACAATTTAATCTCGTCCCAAATTTATAGCAATGGTTTGACAACACATCTTTTCTTGTGAAATATATTAGTCTTCCTAATAAGATTTTATTAATTAATATTAGCGAGCTTGTTCATCGGTTGTACTATCAATAATCAATTATATAGATTTTAGATAATTTAAATTAATTTAACCTTTTTTTTGTAGGTAATTTAAATTAATTTGCTTCTCTGTATTTATTTGTGTCTCATCACATTCTACTTTATTTTACATATTGATAATGGCTATTTGTCAGCTCAAATCACATGTCGGAATTACTCAGTTTACTTATCTAATTCTTGAACAAATATACTTATAGTACTATTACTAATTATTATATGGTTGCGTCATGTGAAATTTTGATTTATATTCATGAGTGGGATGCGACTAGCATAATATTATATTACCTCTTTACCAGTGATTCTGTATTATATTTCAACTGGTTGTTCATTTTACCATTTTGATTAATCTCGTATCCAACATTAATTTCACATATAACTCTTATGTTTATTTAATCGATTCATTTATTTCATATGAGGTTATATTGTGTTACTTATCCCGTACATCCCTATATAATGCATGTGGTTAGATATGCATTAGTCCCGACTACACTCTAATTATCTCTCTTTTAATTGGTTATAGAACTCTTTGCCTTATCACCAATTTGGGTTCTATTTTGAACTGGACAATTTACAATGATCACTTGTTATCGCACATTGCTTACTATTTATTCTGATGATCCATTTCAATAATCATTTTATCATTTATTAGTTGGATATATAGATGATCAAATCAGGTGCTGCACTTTTAATTATTTCAAGCATCCAGTCTATTACTTACTTATAATCGAGTTATGAAGGGTTACTTTCTTTCGTAGTTATTTACCTTTCATTGCAAAGTATTTGTTTGTTCACCATTGATCTTTACACTATAACAACATGTTTCATACACTGACTTCTTTGTTTCCACATAAAATTTTAATTTCTTCCTCTTTTCTTATCTTGCTGATTGACAAAGTCATGACTTAGGATTCATTAAATTGAATATATGTTACCGGTACCCATCGATTATCTAATACTTATACTTATCGCTTTCTCATGCATTTGGTTTCTATCTCACTTTATGTATTTTACCATGACCAAGTCTATTCACGAGTTGGTCATTATTTACTTCGAGAATTCTCATTGATAATTATTTCATCTTCTATCCGACACATAATTTATTTGGTCAATCCATTTATTGTATAAAATATTAAAACAAAATTTTATTTATATATTCATTTTTCGTGTATTACATTATCCTGTTTATATCATTTATGATCACTTCTTAACATAATTATTTATTTCTGCTCATAACTTATTTGTTATTCACTTAGAAAGGTTTTCCACTCGCTATTTCATTTCTCTCCATAATTATATTCGACTCCAATTAGTCTAAATTGTGTGTTAAGTTGTCTCACACTCCTCGTATCAATGCACCTCATTATAGTTTCATACTGTTAAGTTCTTATTTATTTGTAACGTTATTTCATTATGTTAACTCTGTAATTCCTCGTTATAATTAATTAATCGTATTTTCATTAAGTATCGTACGTTATATCAATAACTCATCTCCCTTTCATTTTCCATGGATCAATATTTTACTCGTAAGACTTTTCAGGTTTCTTTCATACTTCATATATCGTTTGTTTATCAATATGCCAGTCAATTATTGATTGGTTTATGATTATTATTCAGGTCACGATCACATGACTCACACACCCCGAACAACTATTATTGAAGTTATATAATCACTTCACACACTTATGGTTTTATCTTCATCAAATTATTTATGATTCATAGGATTCACAATTGTCATTCTCTCACATTGGGTTATAATAGCTAATAATTACGTTTCATTAATTTTAAGGTTTATCTCATTAGTACTGCATCAAAATTCGATGATAACTAGACAATACTCATTATATTATAATAACATTGCTACTTATGTTGTTATATTAACTTCTCCATTGCGACTAATGTTGTGTCACTTTCCCGTTTGATTCACCATACACATTTTAAAATTGCCACAAGGTAGATCACTCAGTGAGGTTGTCAGATTTCTTAAATGCGCACAATACAGATACCAAGACGGAATGAGTACCACCGTCTAAGGGCGATATCAAAATAACATAAAACAGACGCTCTGCCTGCAGGCCTAAAAAATACAAAACTCATGTAATAATACATAAGACAAGTCATTAAACTTGCAACATGTACGTAAAACAATATCATAAGGAATGAGTACAAAGACAAGTCGCACACCATGCGTGAATATATTGAGACACGAACGCACCCTCATAACTATCTGCATGTCACACACAGTAACACCGATAGCACGATAATGCACAGTAATGAGCTCATGACAAGGAAATCAAAGGGGTAATGAATGGATACACTGACGATGACAAAATGTAAGTAAGCGTGCTATACATAAGTCGAATCACAAAAATGTGTGAAACTGATATCATGTATGTGTGCCACTAAGAAAGATCTGACAATTCTTCATTTTCATTACAAGCCAATATTCTTTCACATTAACTCCGGATACATGTTCTATTTTGGTATTTTCTTTATTGATTATCGGTTATTACATGTGTATTAGTTATATATTCATCCCGATTACTGACTCATGTAAATGTAACCTCTCAGTAATATTTATTTAGCTTTAATTATTCTAGATAAGGTTACTCGCAGATTTACTCATTTAAAAAAATGAGATTTATATTTTACTTCCAAAAGGTATTTAAAGGATACCAAGACCTACAATAAATTTATGACCCCATTTTTGTTAGGTTGAATAGATACATTGCTCTCAGCAAGATGGTATTTGATGTCTCACCAACATACTTTGACATTTCCCATTAATCGTGGCATTTAATATTTATAATATTAAGTTTTCAATTAATTTATTCATACTTGTATATTTATCATCATCGATTCAAGTTATAATTATTTCATTCGATGGTTACTGAAGATTTATTTATACGTATGAACACATATATCCTATTTCATCTCTACCCAAAATCCTATGGATTCATACAAGGTATTATCCCGTATAGATCATAACTTATTCTAAGAGTGATCATGCAATCTTACGGTTTAAGACTAAGCACCTAATGGTACCTAATTCACTTAAACCACTTCTCTGATACCATATTGAAAGGACCGAATATTTCTAAAACTAATTTTCCATCATTTAAATGCATTATACCTCAAAAATACGGGATAATTTAAAATTTCTCATAAGTTATACATCAACAACTACACATCATAGTAAATTACATCAACCCGAGTACGCTAAATAAATTTAAGTTTACATGTCAATACATCTAGAGTTCTACCCGATACTCACAAGGAAATACAACGGAATGCTAGCAACTCGATCAACAGAATCAACAGTCTAAAACTGGAGCCTTACCCTTAACTGCTCCACCTGAAATAATAGGTCCCCACAACTGGGGTAAGCCGTCGCCCAGGGAGTAACAAGATTTAAAAGCATAACAGTACATATGTAAATATGCATGATTAGAAAAGAAGCGTGAGTTCAATAATTTCCTATGCGCCCCTCATCCGAGCTGACGCCGCACCCCTCATCCGAGCTGGTGCTGGTTAAACCGTACAATCCCCTCATCCGAGCTGGCGCCGGTTTAACCAAAAACTTGGGGCTAACCGACCCGGCCTACACACAGTAGCGTCGGCGCCCAAATCCACGTCGTATAGTACAAGTATGCATACAGGGAATTCACGCTAACACATAGCAAAGATTTCTAACAGAAAGGTAGGATACATATATCATGTGTTTGACATAATCATGAAAATGATAAATAACATGGCAGGGTGATACAAATGAAACGAATATAACAAATATGCATAAACACATATAACTAATCATGCAGATAAATCTGTTACTCACAGTGATACCAATTGTTCTTCGAAGCACAACTGAAGAAATCCCGGCCAACAAAATTTCAGAATCCACCACGCTCGACTAACGCCCTGATAATAATAGTACATCGCTTAATCGTCACTATTTTTATTTTTCTAAAACTATAATCCTCGATTGGCCTAAAATTCCAAAGTTTGGGGCTAAAGCGATAAATATTAATTTATGTGGCAAAATTTTTAAAATTAATTAAACTTCTAGTTTTAGGTTATTTAGTCTATAATTATAGGTCTCGTACCTATCACAGCTAAAGTGTAAAATTTGTAAAAATGTTCGTCATTAATTTTCTCTAGAACACGACAATTGTATTATCCTTAAAGTTAACTCAAAATTTTCTAACCAATAGTCTAGCCGTTATTTAAATTAATGACTTGAATTTATAAAGTAAATACTAAATCTCTTAATTACTTAATAATCAGTCTAGCTTTAGTTTTAAATGAATTAAATATGTTTATCCAATATTAAAACAAAGGTCTAAGTAAATGAACCCACACCCCAAAACTCTTTTAAATTTCAAACCCAATGACTTAGTGTGACGTCCTTGTTAAATTAATGATATAATTGTAATCTCCAGGATCGACTAACAACCCAATGAGTATCATAATAATTGAAATTGAATACTTAAATTAGAATTAAGCACATCCACACTAAAGCAATAGAATACATGTCTACAGTGATAAAAGTCTAACTATTACATCAACATAATTGTTTTAGAAGTAATGAATCCCAGCCCAAAGCTATTACATTCAAGTACCAATAGCTTCTATAGTCTCCGGGATATTGATTTGATATGCTTAAGTGGAAGGTCCAGCTACACTTTTGCCTTTGCCTGAAAACATGGTGAGTCAACAGTAAGCTAAATGCTTAGTGAGATAACAGATTATGCATACAACAAATATTTCTTTACAAACAATGCTTAACCATGGGCAGTGTAAGCCCCATGTATGTGAATATCGGCAGTGTAAGCCTCAGTGTATGTGAAAACCATGCAGTGAAAGCATGGGTTGGCAGTTCAATATGCTGATCGGGGATGTGCCGAACCTGATGGGATACGAGTGGGATGATCAGTCCCCGACAGTGGCCTGCTGTCAGCCCCAGTCCAGGTCGCATCAGATTATGAAGTAATGATCATGCAGTGCAAGCATGATGTATATAGATGCACTTTCAAATGAACGCTGGCTACATGTGTGTTACATGTCAAGTACGAGTGTGCATCATAACAACAAATCATTTCATGAGTGCCAAATGAAGTATATGAACAACGTGAACATGCCATTGAATGTATAAACATGAATGTAAAAACAATAAATGTTCGAATGATAATCTGCAACTCACAGTGATTGGTTTTGTGACTTGATCCTGAATCAATGTGTGTTTTGATAACACCACAATGATCTGTAAAGTAAGTGTAATAGTGAATTTGTGTCAGTAATTGCTTAAAAATTGTATTCTGTAATATTAAATGTAATTGGGTTCTGAATTCGGACCACATCCGAATTCGGATGGTCCGAATTGTGGTTGGTCCGAAATTGGTCCTTGGTCCGAATTTGGTATGATCCGAAAATGAGTGATCCGGATTTGGTAGTGTCCGAATTAGTCATGTGTCCGAAGTAGGCTAGTATCCGAAATATTGTAGGTCCGAAGTGGGGAGAGGTCCGAAATGGGTTGGGGTCCGGATTGGGATGGACCCGAAATAGTAGTTGGTCCGAAACACTGTAGGTCCGAACTGGGTACGGATCCGAATTCGGATGGATCCGGACCGAGTTCATACTTGGTGAAATTTCCAATATTTTCCAGAATTATGTTTTTGACCATTTTTGCATGTTTCTGAGTCTAATACTGTAAATATGAACTTAGATGCTATTATTTAACTTATATCATCATATTTGTACACCAAAACAACCCATTTGTGTCCATTTTTCTACATGTCTCGAAGAACACACACACTAAAACACACACTTAATTTCTGAAATCACACTTAGACTTCAAATCTGATTCTGAATTTTTGTATACAACAACATACATGCTCGATTTAAACTAATCCATCATATTATATAACATGCATAAACATTTGCATCACTAATCTTAGAATTCGGTTCACTTCAAAACCGAACCAAACATATCAAAAATCCGTAAATTTGAGCATTTGTTACCTTGATTTGATACTCGCAGCTGCTATAGTTCCTTAATTGCTACTTGTTTCCAAATTTTGCACTTGAAATTTGTTGAATTCTTGTGTTTTTCTTGGATGGAGCCGAGAGGAAGAGAGAGTAGAGAGAGAATACGGTAAAGAGAGAGAGTAGTGAGAGAAGGGATTCTTGAAAATGAAAGGCTTCTTTTCTTTTATTCTCCTTTTTGACTTATTTGCACAATATGCCCCTCAACTTCGTATTTTCATATTTTAACTGATATAATGATCAAAATAACTTAAATTGTAGTAATAATTCATTAATACCATCATTAAGTCCAGATACTTGTAAATTACATATAATTAAAAATTGGGATGTTACACTTAGTTACTAATTTAATTAATTAACTTGGATTTATTGACTAAATATTTAATAAATTACTAACCATCGATTTAATTTGTAACTTAAATCAAATATACTTGTTTTAATGTTACAACAATGTTCCAACTCTAAAATTCATTTGAATCTCTTATGTCAATTAAAACAATCCAAATAAACAATTTAGCTCTCAACCCATTAACATGAAAGATTAAATGTCCAAAAGATTTTAACTATAACTCATTAAATATTATTCCAATAAAACTCACCACAATCTTTATTGACCCAAACCATTAAACTCTTCTACCCAGTTTGCTCCCTCCCTTCCCTCTTTAATTTTTTTTTAAAGTTTTTGCTTAAAATTCAAACTTCCAAAAATCTTGGAAATACTTGATTGGTTCCAAATCTTGTTTTAAACATCCATACACATTCAAATAATGTTCATAAACACATTTGCATGGATTTTTATGCATATTTTCGGATTATTAATAAAACAATTTATAACTCATTTTGAAAGTTCAACAATAGGATTCATAGAAAAAGAGAAAGATAATGATTATTCTTAATTTATTTAGGCTAAAAAAAAACACATATTGCAACTTGATAATATTCATTCCTAAAACTTAAAACTACTACATAGAAAATAGGATTGAAGTTTCAAGATGGTACCTCATGAAATGGAGGAGAAAATGAAAGATGAATGTTGAAGAAGATGTTCCACTTAGTGTTTCCACAAATTCTTGAAGGGTGTAGTATTTATTAGCTAGTTTTGATGAAAATAAATAAATATATATATAAATATATAAAATAAAAGATGGAGGATTGTTGACCGTTTTTTTTTTCTTTTCTTTTTTTTTTTCCTTTTAAGTGAAAAAGTGGTAAGGTAGACAAATTGGATCAATGTGAAGATAAAGTATTACCACCTATATTGGTGAAATTTCTATTCCACCATTGGAAAGTCAAAAAGTAGAGAATTAATATCAAATGTACAAAAATACAAATTGGAAATCATATTTAGTTTGTATTTACTTTAATTTTTTTTTTTTCATCATCATTGTTGTTTTAAGACCCAAATTTCGCATTATATGATTATATTCGTAATTCCCAAACTTTAAATAGACAAATCGTTATTTCTAATGTTTGAATATTTATCTGAATTTACGGATGTTACATAAAATTTGAGGAAAAAAGGATGACCAAACACCAAAAAATAAAAAGTAAGACATGTGTAAAATTGATTGAAGATTAAACTGAACCCAAATGCAACTCGCAAGACCTTGGTTTGGCTCCGTTCATAAATTTGTAGTATCGTAATAGGAATAATTATTTAAATTTGGAGAAGTAAACATGTATAATTGAAAACCAGTAAAGGAAACAAGTAAGAATTACCTGGATACTTGATCACAAGTAAGTATATTGGAAGAGAAATTGAGAGAAGAAGGCTTTGATTTGATAGGTTATTGCACAACCTCCGAATCAAACCATGACAAATGAGAAGAAATTGGAACTGCAGTTGAAAACAAAATTTCTAAGCTTTCTGATTGGAGCTCCTTAATTTCATTACATCGTGAAATAACCGTTTAAGACGTTTTATATTGTAGTAATATATTGTGGCTTTAAATTCCCACCAATAGAACTATGCAAAGTCACATAAATTCATTAACTTTTCAAAGATCATCTAAGTAAATACAAATTGAAATAAAAATCATTTCATCTTAAAAGTCAACAATTTTTTTTTTCATTTACGACTCACTTTTAGGATAATTATAGAGAGAGTATTTAAAAATTACAATAAAAAGGCACCGAATTTTTAATCCTCCAGCATGTTTTTGGTTTTAAAGTTTCTGATTGAAGAAATTGATGCTGACTCAAATCCCAAATCTGAAGTATCTTTGATATCTCCCTTTTAACAACCTTTTTCCCGAAGACTTGGAATTGTGATTGAATTGTCAATCCTGCATTTATACAATCAGTTGGTGTACGTATCCTTTAAACAGAAAATTAAAAAGACACAAAAATACTAGATATAAACATATGATTCGAGTGAAATTAAACCTTCCAAAAATCTTGGAAACACTTGATTGGTTCCAAATCTTGTTTTAAACCTCCATACACATTCAAATAATGTTCATAAACACATTTGCATGGATTTTTATGCATATTTTCGGATTATTAATAAAACAATTTATAACTCATTTTGAAAGTTCAACAATAGGATTCATAGAAAAAGAGAAAGATAATGATTATTCTTAATTTATTTAGGCTAAAAAAAACACATATTGTAACTTGATAATATTCATTCCTAAAACTTAAAACTACTACATAGAAAATAGGATTGAAGTTTCAAGATGGTACCTCATGAAATGGAGGAGAAAATGAAAGATGAATGTTGAAGAAGATGTTCCACTTAGTGTTTCCACAAATTCTTGAAGGGTGTAGTATTTATTAGCTAGTTTTGATGAAAATAAATAAATATATATATAAATATATAAAATAAAAGATGGAGGATTGTTGACCGTTTTTTTTTCTTTTCATTTTTTTTTTTTCCTTTTAAGTGAAAAAGTGGTAAGGTAGACAAATTGGATCAATGTGAAGATAAAGTATTACCACCTATATTGGTGAAATTTCTATTCCACCATTGAAAAGTCAAAAAGTAGAGAATTAATATCAAATGTACAAAAATACAAATTGGAAATCATATTTAGTTTGTATTTACTTTAATTTTTTTTTTTCATCATCATTGTTGTTTTAAGACCCAAATTTCGCATTATATGATTATATTCGTAATTCCCAAACTTTAAATAGACAAATCGTTATTTCTAATGTTTGAATATTTATCTGAATTTACGGATGTTACATAAAATTTGAGGAAAAAAGGATGACCAAACACCAAAAAATAAAAAGTAAGACATGTGTAAAATTGATTGAAGATTAAACTGAACCCAAATGCAACTCGCAAGACCTTGGTTTGGCTCCGTTCATAAATTTGTAGTATCGTAATAGGAATAATTATTTAAATTTGGAGAAGTAAACATGTATAATTGAAAACCAGTAAAGGAAACAAGTAAGAATTACCTGGATACTTGATCACAAGTAAGTATATTGGAAGAGAAATTGAGAGAAGAAGGCTTTGATTTGATAGGTTATTGCACAACCTCCGAATCAAACCATGACAAATGAGAAGAAATTGGAACTGCAGTTGAAAACAAAATTTCTAAGCTTTCTGATTGGAGCTCCTTAATTTCATTACATCGTGAAATAACCGTTTAAGACGTTTTATATTGTAGTAATATATTGTGGCTTTAAATTCCCACCAATAGAACTATGCAAAGTCACATAAATTCATTAACTTTTCAAAGATCATCTAAGTAAATACAAATTGAAATAAAAATCATTTCATCTTAAAAGTCAACAATTTTTTTTTTCATTTACGACTCACTTTTAGGATAATTATAGAGAGAGTATTTAAAAATTACAATAAAAAGGCACCGAATTTTTAATCCTCCAGCATGTTTTTGGTTTTAAAGTTTCTGATTGAAGAAATTGATGCTGACTCAAATCCCAAATCTGAAGTATCTTTGATATCTCCCTTTTAACAACCTTTTTCCCGAAGACTTGGAATTGTGATTGAATTGTCAATCCTGCATTTATACAATCAGTTGGTGTACGTATCCTTTAAACAGAAAATTAAAAAGACACAAAAATACTAGATATAAACATATGATTCGAGTGAAATTAAACCTTCCAAAAATCTTGGAAACACTTGATTGGTTCCAAATCTTGTTTTAAACCTCCATACACATTCAAATAATGTTCATAAACACATTTGCATGGATTTTTATGCATATTTTCGGATTATTAATAAAACAATTTATAACTCATTTTGAAAGTTCAACAATAGGATTCATAGAAAAAGAGAAAGATAATGATTATTCTTAATTTATTTAGGCTAAAAAAAACACATATTGTAACTTGATAATATTCATTCCTAAAACTTAAAACTACTACATAGAAAATAGGATTGAAGTTTCAAGATGGTACCTCATGAAATGGAGGAGAAAATGAAAGATGAATGTTGAAGAAGATGTTCCACTTAGTGTTTCCACAAATTCTTGAAGGGTGTAGTATTTATTAGCTAGTTTTGATGAAAATAAATAAATATATATATAAATATATAAAATAAAAGATGGAGGATTGTTGACCGTTTTTTTTTCTTTTCATTTTTTTTTTCCTTTTAAGTGAAAAAGTGGTAAGGTAGACAAATTGGATCAATGTGAAGATAAAGTATTACCACCTATATTGGTGAAATTTCTATTCCACCATTGAAAAGTCAAAAAGTAGAGAATTAATATCAAATGTACAAAAATACAAATTGGAAATCATATTTAGTTTGTATTTACTTTAATTTTTTTTTTTCATCATCATTGTTGTTTTAAGACCCAAATTTCGCATTATATGATTATATTCGTAATTCCCAAACTTTAAATAGACAAATCGTTATTTCTAATGTTTGAATATTTATCTGAATTTACGGATGTTACATAAAATTTGAGGAAAAAAGGATGACCAAACACCAAAAAATAAAAAGTAAGACATGTGTAAAATTGATTGAAGATTAAACTGAACCCAAATGCAACTCGCAAGACCTTGGTTTGGCTCCGTTCATAAATTTGTAGTATCGTAATAGGAATAATTATTTAAATTTGGAGAAGTAAACATGTATAATTGAAAACCAGTAAAGGAAACAAGTAAGAATTACCTGGATACTTGATCACAAGTAAGTATATTGGAAGAGAAATTGAGAGAAGAAGGCTTTGATTTGATAGGTTATTGCACAACCTCCGAATCAAACCATGACAAATGAGAAGAAATTGGAACTGCAGTTGAAAACAAAATTTCTAAGCTTTCTGATTGGAGCTCCTTAATTTCATTACATCGTGAAATAACCGTTTAAGACGTTTTATATTGTAGTAATATATTGTGGCTTTAAATTCCCACCAATAGAACTATGCAAAGTCACATAAATTCATTAACTTTTCAAAGATCATCTAAGTAAATACAAATTGAAATAAAAATCATTTCATCTTAAAAGTCAACAATTTTTTTTTTCATTTACGACTCACTTTTAGGATAATTATAGAGAGAGTATTTAAAAATTACAATAAAAAGGCACCGAATTTTTAATCCTCCAGCATGTTTTTGGTTTTAAAGTTTCTGATTGAAGAAATTGATGCTGACTCAAATCCCAAATCTGAAGTATCTTTGATATCTCCCTTTTAACAACCTTTTTCCCGAAGACTTGGAATTGTGATTGAATTGTCAATCCTGCATTTATACAATCAGTTGGTGTACGTATCCTTTAAACAGAAAATTAAAAAGACACAAAAATACTAGATATAAACATATGATTCGAGTGAAATTGCTTTGTTAAGTACATTATGTTTGTACATTATGTTTGCCTACTTGTAAGTCTTAAATTTCAAGAAATTGCTTTGTTAAGTTGTAACTTATGCATTATAAGTTGTGTTTAGCTAAATGTTTTATTAGTAGTAAAGATAAAGATAAAGATAAAGATATATATATATATATATATATATATATATATATATATATTGCAGTTTTGCATGAAATTAAACATTATATCGTATTTAATATGTTCATTTAATATGGTACTCTGGTACCCTAATATAATATGGTACTCCATTGATCTTGAATTTATATCTATATACATACATATAATATATATACATACATATAATATATATATATATATATATATATATATATATATATATATATATATATATATATATATATGTATATATATATAAATATTCAGGTTCAAAAAAGTACCTCTCGAAATCAAGTTCACCCGAAGGTACCAACCTTAAAAAAAAAATTTTAATTTTTTTTTCTCATAACCATGTTTAAATTAATGTTATACACATGATATATGAATTTCACATACATTCACACTTTCTGTGTCCTTAAAACTTATGTGAATGCTCAATGCATATTTATGTGAATGGTCATCCATGTGAATGGTCATTTCACACAATGTGAATGGTGTGAATGATCATTCACATGATCTTTTTTTATCATTCACAAGATTTATGATGTTGCTCCTTTTGAAAAAAAAGTCTTATAATGTTGTCTTATACATGTCTATTCAAAAAAAATATATGTGAATGATCATTCACATTAGGGTACGCTGGGTACGCTGGAATCTCATAGGTACGCTGATGAATCTGATTATATATATATATATATATATATATATATATATATATATATATATATATATATATATATATATAGTATTAAAAGAGTAACTATACTCAATTCTGGTGAAGTCACGTGTCATCACCAAGAATCGACACGTGACATTTATAGTTTTTAAAATAATGAAGAAATATAAATTATCTCTATCCAAATATAATATAATCTACTTTTTTTAATTCAAATCAAATTCTAATACTCTACTAACTTATTGATTATAATATAATAAAAGTGTTAAAAAAAATATATGAAAATAATTACTATTCATATATATTTAGAAATATATAAAATTAATAGGTAATAATAAATAATAATATCATTCTTATATACTTTTTATTAAAAAAATAATATCTATGCATTTACCTTTTAATTCTTATATTTTATATATATTAAAAATATCCGCGTAAGGGAAAGGTTCTTTTTAGAACCATAAATATTGTGAGAACTTAAGAACCTTTTATGGCATTTGGATTGATAGAATCAATGGTTGATATATTGGATGACAATTTTGTAATTATTTTGAACTTTGATAGTGGAGAATCTTGAAAATGTGTGAAAATGGTATTTTTGGAAAAAAAAATCTGTTTTTTCAATTTCTCTCTCTTACTTTTTTTCATTTTCATTTTATTTTTCTTTCATTATAATTGATTTTTAAAGTAAAAAAACGTTTTTTATAAAAAAAATATTTTTTCTGTATAGAAAATTATTTAATTGCTAAAAAAATAATGTATTTTATATAGAAATATTATATGTCTATATAGAATTTTTTTTATATAGAATATGTTAACGAACATATTCTATGTACAATCTACGTAGAATGTCATGCATTCTACGATGCAATCTACGTAGAATGTCGTATAGAATGTCAAATATCATATATTTTACGTAGATTACCTGATAAAATATATCAAAAACACATTGAAACAAAAAAAAGATTCATTTAGACATTTTATCAAACACTTGGAATGCAACTGATATAAAATATACCAAAAAGACATTGAATACTACTGTTAATCTACATAAAAAAATCTAGAAATGTATAAAAAACATGAAAATATATGAAATATATAAACAACATAACATTCTACATAGATTATGTGTGATTTTCTACAAGTAGTCTTGTATTATATTCTATTTAGATTATTATCTAATCTACGTATATGTAATCTACGTTAATTGTCATGTAAAACATCCAATAACTATTACAATCATTATAAATCTAATATCTTACAAATAATCTTCATTATAAAACATGAAAAATGAATCTGTCATATTCTATGTAGAGTATCGACGAACATATTATATGTACAATCTACGTAGAATGTCATGCATTCTACGTAGAATGACATGCAATCTACGTAGAATGTCACGCATTCTACGTAGAATGACATGCAATCTACGTAGATTGACATGCAACATACGTAGAATGGTATGCAATATACGTAGAATGACGTGCAATCTACGTAGAATGTCGTGTAGAATGTCTATTATCATATATTCTACGTAGATTATATGAAAAAATATAACAAAAACACATTGAATAGTAATGTTAATGTACATAAAAAGATATAGAAATGTATAAGAAACATACAAATATATCAAATATATAAGAAACATAACATTTTACATAGATTATGTGTGATTTTTTACAAGTAGTATTGTATTATATTATATGTAGATTATCATGTAATCTACGTAGATTGTCATGTAATCAACATAGATTATCATGTAAAAAATCTAATAACTATTTCATTCATTATAAATCTAATATCTTACAAATATTTTTAATTATAAAACATGGAAAATGAATCTATCCAATCTACGTAGATTGTACATAGAATATGTTCGTCGATACTCTACATAGAATGTCACGCAATCTACGTAGAATGACATTCAATCTGCTTAGAATGGCATGCAATCTACGTAAAGTATCGACAAAGATATTCTATGTTCAATCTACGTATAATGTCATGCAATCTACGTAGAATGACAATCAATCTACGTAGAATGACATTCAATCTACGTAGAATGACATGCAATCTACGTAGAATGTCGTGTAGAATGTCAAGTATCATATATTCTACATATATTACATGATAAAATATACCAAAAACACATTGAATGTTAATGTACATCTACATAAAAAGATATAGAAATGTATAAGAAACATAAAAATGTATGAAATATATATGAAACATAACATTCAACATAGATTATGTGTGATTTTTTTACAAGTAGTCTTGTATTATATATTCTATTTAGATTATCATGTAATCTACGTAGATTATCATGTAAAACATCTAATAACTATTACATTCATATATCTCTAATATCTTACAAATAATCTTCATCATAAAACATTGAAAAATGAATCTGTCATATTCTACGTAGAGTATCGACGGACATATTTTATGTACAATATACGTAAAATGTCATGCAATCTACGTAAAATGGCATGCAATCTACGTAGAATGACATGCAATCCACGTAGAATGACATGCAATCCACGTAGAATGACATGTAATCTACGTAGAATGACATTTAATCTACGTATAATAACATTCAATCTACGCAGAATGGCATCTACGTAGAATGACATGCAATCTACGTAGGATGTCATGCAATCTATGTAGAATGTCAAATATCATATATTCTACATAGGATTACATGATAAAATATATGAACAACAAATTGAAACAAAAAAAGAAGATTTCATTTAGACATTTTATCAAACACTTGGTATGCAACTGATATAAAATATATCAAAAATACATAGAATAAAACTGTTAATCTACGTAGAATGACATACAATCTACGTAAAATGACATTCAATATACGTAGAATGACATGCAATCTAGGTAGAGTATCGACGAACATATTTTATGTACAATCCACATAGAATGTCATGCAATCTACGTAGAATGGCATTCAATCTACGTAGAATGGCATTCAATCTACGTAGAATGGCATTCAATCTACGTAGAATAGCATTCAATCTACGTAGAACGACATGCAATCTACGTAGAATGTCATGCAATCTACGTCGAATGTTGTGTAAAATGTCAAGTATCATATATTATATGTAGATTAAATGATAAAATATACCAAAAACACATTGAAGCAAAAAAAATAAGATTTCATTTAGACATTTTATCGAACACTTGGTATGCAGCTGATATAAAAGATACCAAAAACACAATGAATAGTAATGTTAATCTACAAAAAAGATATAGATTTGTATAATAAACATAAAAATATATGAAATATATAAGAAACATGACATTCAACATAGATTATGAATAGTAATGTTAATCTACATAAAAAGATATAGAATAATATAACATTCTATATTGACACATAATATTTTTTAGCAATTAAATAATTTTTTATATAGAAAAAAAATATATTTTTTTATAAAAAATGTTTTTTTAATATTAAAATCAATTCTCATAAAAGAAAAAGAAAATGAAAATGAAAAAAAAAATAAGAGAGAGAAAGTGAAAAAGAGATGCATACAATAAAAAAGGTGGAGAGAGAAAGATAATATTTTTTATTCCAAAAATATCATTTTGATCCAAGAGCTCTAAAAGTTTCCTAGGTTCTCACCATCTTTAAGGTTTTTAAAAGAACATCTCCCTATTACATTATATCGACATTCGAATATACCATCATAATCGTGGTTTATTTTTTATAACGTTTATTCCTTTTATTTTTCTCATTACTTTTAATATATACTAGTTTATAACCCACGTATTACGTGGATATTTTTAATTAAATTTATTTGTATAAAATATATGTGAATAAAAATAAAAACATACAAAAGTAATAATTGTGTTTATTTTTTATTATTTACATTTTAACAAATAAAGTATATTTATCTTTTTTAAAAATATTAACTTGTATTTATCTTTTATTTTTTATAAGTTGTAATTATCTTTTTGGTGAACGTAGAGGTGACACGTGACATTTGATGTTTTCCTTTATTATACATAATAATAATAATTTTCACAACTAATTCAAATTTTTACATTTGGATCTAATTATGATTATTATGGATGACAATGTTAGATATTTATTTTAGGTAAACATTAATTTTAAATGTTAAAAAATCTAATTTATTACTAATTAATTAATGTAAAAAATAAAGTCACAATTTAATGCAATTAAGTTAAGGTGTTAAATTTGGAAAAAAATGTGGAAAAATAAAATTTTATTGTATTGTAGAAGTGACATATGATACGTGTTTGCAAAAAAGATATTTTTTTAATTTTAATTAATTTCAAATATGAAATATCAATGTAAGAAACAAAAAAACTTCAATTATGTGAATGTGTATATATTTTGAAAATGATAAAATATAAAAATGAGAAATCTGAAAATCAACAATCAAAATTTATCATATTCACAATTGAAGTTTTATCAATTAAATTTTAAATCTTGTTAGCAAAATAATTAACAAAAATTTTTAACTTTATTGCTACACTTATACATTTAATTTACTTATATTTTGTCTCTTCATTATATTAATTTATATAAATATGTATAAATTTGATCAACTTTTGTCCAAATTTACACACATAGTATTAATTTTTATATTTTAATTTTAGTTTGTTTTTCTAATCGTACAAACATCATATCTTCAATGTAATTTTAACTTAATGAAATATAATTTTTAACATGTAATTCATACTAATTTATTTATTTCATAAAGTTAATATTAATATAAATTACAAATGTTCAATGCATTAATCATTAAGCATGACAAAATCTACATACAAAATTATAACAAAATTTAACAAGTTAATTAATTTATACATATAATATGTCAAATTTTTATATTTTGTTCAATTTAAACTACCTTTAGACATATGTAGTTTATATACATATAAAAAAATTTAGTTTCAAAAAATATATATTTTAATTAAAACGCTATGTGTGTGTGTATCTACACATGTACATACATAAATGAATGTATATATTCTAAAAAGAAGTAAAACATATTTACTTAAAATTAATTAAAGATATGTAAGTATTTAACTATTTATACGAGTAATATATAAAATTAAAAAATATAAATAAATTATATATATAAATAATTATAAATTTTAAAAATAAAGCAATAAAATTATTAAAAA
Source organism: Centrapalus pauciflorus (assembly GCA_020465985.1). Classification (NCBI taxonomy): domain Eukaryota; kingdom Viridiplantae; phylum Streptophyta; class Magnoliopsida; order Asterales; family Asteraceae; genus Centrapalus; species Centrapalus pauciflorus. Next base: position 625,991 of record JAANYP010006843.1, on the reverse strand, counting down.
TAAATGTATATATAGTTGATAAATTGCAATATTAATTATAATACAACTTATTAATATACAATATATACATACATATATATATATATATATATATATATATATATATATATATATATATATATATATATATATATATATATATATATATACATTATTTTAATTAAATCTTTATAATAATTAATAAAAAAGAACATATAAAATAAATAATAATAATAGGATAAAAGTAATTAAAATATATAAAAGAAAGTAATTAGTCAAGAACCAAAATTGAAACAAAGTTAAAAGGATATCATGGTCATTTAAAAAAAATGACTGGTCAAAGGACTAATAACATAACAAAAAGCCAACCATATGTACTGAAACTGTAATTTTGACGTGAAAAGGACGGTAACCATAATTTTCATATAAGCACGACGACGAAAATTGTAATTTACCATAAAAATTAGGGTAAATTACAAATTTCGTCTCTGTGGTTATATGCAAATTATGGAACAAGTCCTTTTCACGTCAAAATTACAAATTCAGTATCTATGGTTGGTTATTTGTTTTGGTTTTGGTCCTTTGACCGGTCATTTTTTTTAAAATGACCATTTTACCCTTGATAATATAATAAAGGTAGGCAATGAACTTCTTTTTCATAAAATCAAACAATAAAAATGATAAAAGTAAATCCAAAATGTTTTTTTATCTTAATTATTAACAAATCTCTCTCTCTCTCTCTCTCTCTCTCTCTCTCTCTCTCTCTCTCTCTCTGTGTGTGCTACGAACATGTCGTGCTCTCATTGTCAAGAAGAACACACTGATCACGTAAATGAACACTAATGAGGAACTCAAAACCCATCACCACCAACATGTTCTTGAGTTCTTCATAAACGCACAAAACCCACCTCCATTAGATGTGTTCTTTAGACCGAGAAGGGAGAAACGAGTGACAACACAAACCAACCTAAATTTAAGAACACAAACTCAACCAAAATTTAAGAACATAAACCCTAAAATCAAATGAAACTAGATTATAAACCCAGATACGAAGAACAAAGAAACTTGGATTCAGACAAGATAAGTAATTCGAGTCATATTATTCAGAGAACTGGAGTGGTAACTCCTCTGGTTTTGAACGATACACCGACTTCTTTGAGCTTGTCCTTACCTGATCTGAACCGAGACAAAAGTTGCTCGACGAGCCTCCACCACCGACGAGCCTCCCCTTATGCCACCATCATTGCACTGCATCCCCCTTCAGCGTCCATCATTGCTCGCCGCCCCTTCTTTATCGAGTTTGTTCGTTGTCTTTGATTTGGGTCTTCTTGAGTAGAGTTTGGCTTCTGGTCGGCGCTGGTCTCCTCCACCTTCTAATCGGCGCCCGCACATGCTTCTGGTAGGCGCTGGTCTCTCCTCTGGTCCTTCCCCTTGTCGAGCCTCTTAGAAACCAGATCTACATATGTCGAATCTGAATCAATGTGTGTTCTTCTTCTGTGTTGTCAATGGTGGTCTCAATTGTGCGTGTGTGTGAAAGAGAGAAGGACGGTTATCAGTAGTGTTTTTCACTTCTCAAATATGGAGATTTGTAGTGTGATGTGCGATGGTGTCACTACAACAAAACGAGCCTATTGCAACCTTGACAAAATGTTGCATTAGGTCTGCAAAAAGTTGCATTATGCCTAAAGCAACCTTTTAGCAAGAGTTGCATTATGTCCTCTTGCATTAGGTCTAAAGTAACCTTTTTGGTAGATAATGCAACCTTTTTTGCAAGAGTTGCATTAATCATAGAAATGCAACCTTTTTAGAATGCAACCTTTTTATACTTAAATGCAACCTTTTTCACACTCAAATGCAACCTTTTTTACATCAAATGCAACCAATTTCAAACTCAAATGCAACTTTTTTTTATTTTCAAATGCAACCTTTTCACATTAAAATACAACTATTTTTAAACTCAAATGCAACTTTTTTGTGCTCAAATGCAACATTTTTATGCTCAAATACAACCTTTTTTACATTGAAATGCAACTTTTTTTATTTTTAAATGCAATATTTATGAATTTAGGTACAAAAAGTACAACCTTTTAATACACGAATACAATTAATAAGCATCACTAATTCAAAAAATGTCGATTACAATAATTAAAATGTATCAAAATCCTTTACCAATTACACAATAATCTCAAAATACAATATTTCATATGATAATTGTTAATCATAATGACAAAAGGTATCTAAATCCTCCAAAAAAACACGGGTCTTCGTATATATATCGATATCCCAAAACAAAGTTGTCTGTCACACAAAAAAAATAAAATAATAAGCAACTAACTCAAACCAAAATAATCAAATTGATGAAATAATTATACTTGTCATGATCGTAACGACATCATACCTTAAACCAAACATAGACGATAACTCATGCTTATTAATCACAAACTTGAAGAGGCGATTTTTTCCATAAGCTTCTTCATCGCATCTTCAACTAATTTATCTTGTTGGTTCTCAATATCTTCTTCCAAACAAGCATCAACATGCAAATCAATTTTATAGATATGAAAAGAACAAACCTATATTTAATTTTATAACAAAATATAAACTTACCAATGCAAATCAGCGTACTTTTAATTTCTTATAAAAAGTCGATGCAAGCTCCAAGCTATGATGAACTCATCAATTTAAACACACCCAACTGATGAAGGGGTAGTTAGGAAGAAAACTGAATCACACCTCTTACATTGGTTCAAAACACACTGCACACATACTACATACATACAAACACACTGCAGATTCACATATATACATATATATATAAATACACAAGTTTGTTTTATTGGAAAACACACACATATAACAAATTTGTTTTATTGAAAAACACACACATATAACAAACAAGTTCGCATATAAAAAAGTTCTATATATAAAAAATATTACTGCTGAATGTATACAAAAAATATTGTTGCTGATGACTAAAGACACACCATTAATTGAAAGACACACATATTGCCGCTGCTGCTTTATATATATATATATATATATATATATATATATATATATATATATATATATATATATATATATATATATATATATATACTAGGTACGATTTTAGCCGTGCTACGTCCCTAGGTTAAACTTAAATAACTTGAAAAGAAAACATTTGGCATAAGATCTACCTTGATAAAAAAATTCTAAGTCTTGTGCTGCAAGAGCAACAGTTTCAACAAATTGTCATGGTCTGGCTTGAATATAATCTAGTGCAGCAATGCTAACAAACACCCTTATCCTGCATTTCACCATAGAAAATTTATAAGCCACAAGTAAAAGCAAAATAAATAGCAAAATGGCCAATTTCTCTTCTAAAAGTTATAGAAGCCTGGAAATCTATACAAAAGTTAAAGATTTGCATTACAACATCAGTTTTAAACAAAAAAAAGAAGTGTCACTATTCCTTATTTCTATTTGCTTAAATGAGATATAATGACACAATTTTTATTCATAGGATCCTACTTCTACAAGCATAATTGCATCTATAATTAGAACGAATCACAAAGGCTGAATTAAAAGCACAATTTGATTTTAATGATAAAGAGCTGAAGACTTGATCATCACAATTCGAGCTACAACTTTTATGTTATGGATTTTGAATAAAATAGCTTCTAACCTCAGTTTTTGCCTCAAAATACAACAAATCTGTTGGTCGATCGATCCTTTCGCGGAGATCCTCGGTTTTAGCCGCTGCTGTCCAGTCTCGTTCCCACTCTATTCCAGCCACAATCTGCCTCATATTAGCATCATAATTCAGTTAATTTACTCCGTAACAAGCTCCCAATACCCCCAAAGCTTTTGACAACATAATCGTTAATAATTAAACCACCCTTTAATGTCCAAATGTAAGTATCTTTTGGTTGTAATTAACTACCTTTCTAATAACTTTATCTGAAGGTCAACAACGCCTCAGAATTAGCCAAAGAAACGGTCCATCACCCTGCAAAGAAGAAGATGACCGACATTTGCATATTCGTGTGAAACCCCAATTCCCCAAAACCGCTACAGAATTGTAAGTTTTTTGTAAAGCAAAGTGAAAACAGATAAGAGGAGCAAATATGACTCACCTGTGAAAATGAATGCATGTAATTTTCTCATGAAAAGTGTGTGAAACACATGGACCCTTATAAGCTTTGAAGACCTCTTTTTGTATAATAGGAATATATATACATCCTAACAACTAACAAGTTTCATATAAGTAAAGAGATTCAAAATCAAACAAAGTCTACAAAATGACAAGATTCAAAATCAAACAAAGATCCTTATAAGATTCAATCTAATTTGCTGCAAAAACCAAGCCCCAAATGCTATTCTAAAATGAAAAAAACAGCAATAGAAAGCAACACAAAAAAAAACTTTAACAATAAATCCATGTAACAAACTAACTTATTAAGACATAACACCTCAATCACAGCCTTTTTTTGGATATAAAGTACAAATATATTGATATACTCCAAGCTTTGTACCAATTTCAGCACTTGATACATATTTTCTACTATACCAATTTGCCATTGAGACCATTCCAAGCTTATACTAAACCAAAAACAAGAAATTTGGATCATAAAGAAAATGTAGTGCTGTTGATGAAGATGAGCAAACCAGCTTTTAGTATGCCCTTATCAGATTTTTCATACATGTTGTTCAAGTCATCGATCATGTATACAACTGCTTAGTAAAGCAGGGACTTGCGGACTTGCATGTTTATATCTTGCTACATACTTAAACTATTTACATTAAAATGAATATTTCATTTGATAAACAATACTGTTACCATATGGAAGTATGTACACATAAACTTTCTAGTTTCTACACAGAAAGATTGAATGCAAAAATGACATATATAAGTTGAGGGGTTACATGAATAAGCATCCTCCATTACTACCACAGAGTGTATTGGGCTTCACAAAGTAGAAAACAAAATCAGTATAAGCCTTCACAAAATCAGTACACCAAATTGAAGCATTCACAGATACTTATGAAATCGCCTTCACAAAATCAGTATGAGATAAAGAAAAATCTGATGGATTTCAACCCAAAAACTGAAATAAAGAAGAAATCGATTTCTACTTTTGAACAAAAAAACGGAGGAAAGCAGAAGAGGAAGACGAAAGGAGATCTGGAGAATAAGCCAGTGGAGGAGTAAGACAAAAGGAGCGAGATACCTTTAGACAGACAAACCCGCCGCCTCGCTGTTACTAGAGTTGTCGAGGGGAGAGGAGGTCGACGGAGAAGGAGCACTCAACGGTGACGAGGTCGTCAATGTTGCAAGGCTCATCGGAGGGAGAGAGAGAGAGAGAGAGAGAGAGAGCTCGACGATTGGATTAGGGTTGGGGGCGGTGAGGAGGTCGACGATGAGGAGGTCGACGGTGATGGGGGCGGCTGAGGCCTGAGGTTGGCCGGTGAGAATGCTAGGTTTGCAGAGAGAGGATTAGCAAAGCCTTTTTTTTTTAGCAAATGAGATGTTTGCCGGTGAGGTTGCTAAGTTAAGTTTATAAAATGTTTTGAATAACAATTATATATAAATAAGATAATTATAATAGTTTTTAATAATGAAGTTATTTATATTAATATTTAATTTAAATAGATTAGCAATATATAATCTATATATTATAATAAAGTGTTAGGCATAAATATTTTATAAATAGTTATGTATTTTATTTTTGACTTATATTCATTTTATATAAATGAATTTTATTAAAAATATCCACGTATTACGTGGGTCAAAAACTAGTATTAATAAAATGAAAATATCCACAATGTGAATTTATTTAGACATATGCAACCTTTTAAAATAAAGGTTACTTTTAACCTATAACAAATGCAACTTTTTTTTATAAATCTTGCCATTTTCAATCAAATATGTAACCTTTTAAAGTTAAATGTTGCATTAGATCTTCTAATGCAACCTTTATTTTTTTAAAACTTGCTTTAGAATCAAATGCAACTAATTATATAAAAGTTACTTTCAAAAGGTTGCAATAGGCTCATTTTGTAGTAGTGTGTAGTGATTGTGATGGTGATAGTTGTGGTTATCAGAGAGAGATGGAGAAATGTAAAGACTAGAGAGAGGGGGAGTTGTTTAGAGAAAGAAACAAAACTTTCTTTAAAAATTTTGTATTATTTTTAAAATTAAATTTTTTTTTTGAAAATTTTTGTTGTATAATTTTATTTAAAAAAAGTTCATTACTCATTTTTGTTATATTATTAAGGGCAAAATGGTCATTTTTAAAAAAATTGACTACCAAAGGACCAAAACCATAACAAAAAACCAACTATAGGTACTGAAGTTGTAATTTAGACGTAAAAAGGACGGTATTCATAATTTACCTACAACCACAGGGACGAAATTTGTAATCTACCCTAAAAATTAATAGCATGAGGGACCATTTATGAAAGCAATCAATGGTTTGAGGGACTGTCAATGCAACTTTGAAAGTTGAGGGACCGTTTCCATAATTTTAAACAAACCACGGGGACCATTTCTGTAATTTACTATTTTATATATAAAATAAAGAGTAAATTACAGAAATGGTCCCTGTGGTTTGCTCAAAATTATGAAAATGGTCACTGATCTTTAAAAATTGTATAAATGGTCCCTCAAAACACTATTTATTTGCAGAAATGGTCCCTCCATCTCTTGACTTTTTCTAAATGACAATTTTGCCATTATTCTCAAAATCAATTTTGGTCTCTATAGTATTCAATTATTTTTGTTTTTAGTCATTTTTATAAATTTTTTTTTTGTTTTTGAATTTTAAATGCTGATTTACTAAAATGTGATTTAATTATTTTATTTAATTAATTAATTTTAATTCTATTTTTTATATTCAATTTATTTATTTGCATTTATTTTGTTAAAATATTTATACGTTTTTATATTTATATACGTTACCAACTAACTATTTCATTACGTTAACGTATTTTGATTTAATTATAATTTTAGAAAAAAATATATAAATCTAGGGTTTTATTTGTTTTGATTAACTTATTTTTTTACGTTAATACATTTCGATTTAAATTTAGTCTTTTTTCATTTTGATTTACATATTTTGCTACATTAATCCGTTTATATTAAACTTAGTATTTTGTTTGTTCTATTCTAATTATTTTGTTGTATTAATACATTTTGTTTTAATTATAATTTTTAATAAAACTATGTCGACTTGATATTTTATTCATTTTGATTTAAATATATTTTAGTGTTAATACATTTCAATTAATTATAACTTTTAAAGATAATATATAAACTTAGCGTTTTATTTGTTTTTTGCTTAAATATTTTGTCACATTAAGACTATCGATTTAATTGTAACTTTTAGCGTTTTGGTTTGTATATTTTGTTTATAAACGCACATATATTTATACGTATATTTGTTATGAATAAAACGTATATATGTTTCATTACATACGTTTCAAATCTATATAATGAAATATATAAACCAAAACGTATAGACAGAAACATACAAACCAAAACGTTAAAATTGTAATTAAATCGATAGATATTAACGTGACTACTTACGCTAAAACAAATAAAATGCTAAGTTTATATATTTTTCTAAAAATTATAATTAAATTGTAACGTATTAAAATAAAAAATGTATAAACATGTTAAAAAATGATATGTAAAATAAATAATATGAATATACACAAGAGAATTAAAATAAACTAATTAAGTAAAATAATTAAATCATATTTTATTAAGTTAACATTTAAAATTCAAAAACAATAACAAAAAGTAGTAAAAATGATTAAAACCATAACTAATGAAATACCATAGGGACCAAAATTGAAATTGAGAATAAGGGCAAAACCGTCATTTAGAAAAATTCAATAGATGGAGGGACCAATTCTGCAAGTAATAGTGTTTTGAGGGACCGTTTATGTAATTTTTAAAGATCAGGGATCATTTCCATAATTTTGAGCAAACCACAAGGACCATTTCTGTAATTTACTCTAAAATAAAATAGAACACAATGATAAGTCTTTAATGTATATGGTTTTTCAGTCATATTATTATCATTTTAAGCACCGATACTTCGTAAAATCCATATTTGTAACATCCGGCATTAAATCAGGTTAGCAACTATGACCTAATCAGTATTTAATAGCCAATTGTAACCTAATCAATGGTCATTAGCAATTAATCAAAGTGATTAACAATGTTCATAAGGAAATTCAACTCAATTAGAATCAAATTCATCGGTGCGATAAATCGGGAAATCAATTAATCCGATCGATTTACAATATGAAGGATTAATTCAATTAAGTACATTATGATTAGTGACACTAATCATACACTAATACACTTACTAAACACTAATTATGCAAGACTAAAACAATTCATTAAACTAATGCATTCAAAAGTATTTATGAATTTACAAAAAAAAGAGAAATACAAGAATACATTCTAAATACATTTATACAAAAAAAATGAAAATACATGGAAATACCATGTAGTGGCCGGCCTTAGGGGTGGTACAACATAGGTGTTGACTTTCAATTTTTTTATTAAGGATCCCATGCACAATCAACATAATGTCTTCATCTTTCTCAATGCTTTGCAAGACATCTTACTCAACCTCCATTCTTGTCATCATTTCACACCTTTTTCTCATCTATAAATACGGCCCCATTGCACTCTTCAATTCCAAACTTGCATCTAGCAAAAACTTCTCTCTTTCTCTCTATAAAATCCGGCCACCACCTCTCATAGAAAGCCAAACTTTGCTAATTTTTAATCTTCAAGTTTTTCAAGAAAGTGTTGTGGAACAAAGTTCAAGATCAAGTATTCTACTCATTTGCATTCTTATACTTCATCAAAGTAAGTAAATACTAACTCATTACATCTTACATTTATGTTTATATAAGTCTTGCATAATATATGTATAATCACCAACAACAACAAGTTTCATAAAAACTCAAGTTTATAAGTCACTAGTTTTGTTTTTAAGTTGTTTCCTTCAAATGTGTTTATAAATATATAAACACATCATGAAAGTGTAAATATTATAAAAAACAAGTGATATATATATGTTTATAACTTTTATATAAGTAGTCTTTGAATAAACAACAAGAATCACTACTTATTTCAAGTTTATGAACTACAGAATTTCGGCAGAAAAGTTGCATCGACTTTGAAAAATCATAACTAATTCATAACTTAACAAAATGAGTTGATTCTTGTCTCAAAAGTTAGATATATGTCTTAACTAAAAATCTGGAAGTTTTCATAATTTATTATGTGGTTTAGAACCCCGGGATATTATTTGGGAACCCGAAAGTTTGACAGCTCAAAAATGGCCAACATAGGGTTTTCAACAAGCTTTTTCCCTAACCTAAACATCTCGAAAAATGGTTGTTCTTGACTTTAAAAATTCTTTGTATATAGTAGTTTAGTGTCCAAGAAAACCAAAGCCTGAATCGTTTTGGAGCTTGGTCAAAAACAGCCTCAAAGTAGGCCGAAAAACTGGAAAATTATATATATATATATATATATATATATATATATATATATATATATATATATATATACATATATATATATATATATATATATATATATATATATATATATATATATATATATATATATATATATATAAAATTGACGTTTTAAGTGGGTTTTATTTATAAACTTGTAATGTTGGGTGGTTTTAAGACTTAAAAACCTATATGTATACATATTATCATATATGAGAGTTATTAAGTCCCTATTATCATTTAGGACTCGATTAAACACAGCCGGTGCATCACCCATCAATCTACGCTAACTTGCATTTTACGCAAATATTTTGTCATCACAAGCTCGGTGAGTCCTCATAGCCCCTATTTTCATAATGTTATGTTTTGGGGTTGAAATACATGCTATGTTTTCATATGGACACGGAAACAACTTCATTTCTATTATGTATTACACATGTGGTTCCATCAGCCCTCAAATCATGAACTGTTAATTGCATGTATTTGTAAGCGCGAATATATTGTGGATAGATCTATCGGGAGTCATGTCCCTCATTCGGGTTAGTCTTAATCGGCTAACGGCGGAATGCATATATATTCAACACACGGTATTACGTATTGGAATACTGCACAGGGCAAACTCATTTAATTAAGTTTCGGTTGCATGATGGTTTATATGTAATACATAACATGGAATTTATGATTTTTTTTTAAATTCAAACTCAACTGTTGTTGTCCATACAAGTCAGATTTACGTGTAAACCTATGAGCTCACCAACAATTTTATTGACGTATTTTAGCGTGTATTTTCAGGAAATTAAGGCAAGTGCATCGCATTCAGAAGTATTTTCAAGCTTCCGTACTTAAGGAGTCGCATTCATTTTCAAACCATTGGAGATTTATTTGCATTATTTTGGTAAATTTAATTATGTATTTAAATCTCTGTATCTTTCCAACTAGTCTTTATCATTTTCGGGTTATGTAAAACATTTATATATTTTGAAGTTATATCGATGTATTTTTGAAAACGTCCATATAGTGGTCGTTCGTTATGATTATGGTTACGCTTCCGCGACGTCACGCTTCGTTGCCAACCGGGGTAACGGGGTGTGACAGATTGGTATCAGAGCCAGGTTATAGTGAACTAGGTTGCATTTGTACCCTAGACTATAACTGCACTTAAGTTTTACTGAATTTTGAAAATATTTTGTAACTAACTAAAAGACTATAAATGGACCTTGATAACAGTATCATGTCAAACCAAGTTGTAATCATTTTGTCTGACTCGGAAGAGGAGCATACCCCCACCAGCCGGTACAACCCGGAGGTGTTCACCGAGGAGGACCCAACTGAGGAGGAAGACCCCTCGGAAGACGAGGAACCCATGAAAGAGTCAGACGAGGAACCCATGGAGGAAGACAAATCCGGAGACGATCCACCACCCCCGGTTGCCCCCTCTTACATCCCATATCCCCCACCTGTACAATCTCACCACACTGGACCTCGGATGAAGTTCACTGCCCGCAAAAGAGTTTTCATGCCAAGACGGGAGTCTATCCCCGTACCGGCACCACAACCAAGTTCACCACCAAGACGACGGGCAAACGCCCGAAGATGGGGCTGGATGCCCGAGACCCTCCAAGAATGGAGGCGAGAGGAGGGAATCCCCTCCCACATTGAGATCGGAGGACCATCCTCTGCACCTACGCCACCACTCACCCAAGAACCCGCCGAACAGACCATACCACTCTTGGTATCACGGTCTTCGAGGCACGATCTCCAACTTCGGTTGCTTAACCAAGATATCGGAGAAATGACCACTCGTTTAGAGCGGGAGGAGTTACAAAACTCCAACCTATACTGGGCTAACCAGCACGCCTACGCCATCCAGCAGGACGGACTAGATGAGCTCCGACAACGATTAGCCGAGAGCGAGGCCCGTAATGAGGAGCTGACTCAGCGCCTCAATGCATTGGAAAAGGGAGAGTCCCACGATCACTCCAACACCTAGTACCCCCCCCCCCCCCTCTATCTTTGTAATGTTAGGAAATTATTATGTAATAGTGTAGGACTAAAAATTTTCGGGTAATAACCCGCCCCAATGTAAGAAAATTATGAATGATTAATGAAAATTGCAAGTTATTTATGAATCTGTGTTTGATGATTATAGAACTGTGCCTTATGAAAAATTTAAATCTTTAAGACTCAACTTCTTACACTATGCTCTTTTCTTTAAACTTTAAGATAATGTTTGATGATTATAGAACTGTGCCTTATGAGCTATGAACACCGCTGATATCGAATAACTGGTCGCACAACAAGTGGCAACAGCTATAGCCACCTATAAAACCAACAGAAACAGCAGCGCAAATGGCGATGGAAGTGCTAGTCCCACCACGGGAGGATCTGATTCAACCCAGAAGGGGTGTGGAATCAAAGGATTTTTAAGCTGTAAGCCTCGATACTTCAACGGAACAGAAGGTGCTGTCGGGCTAGTTCATTGGTTCGAGAAACTGGAGTCTGTGTTTCGCGTCAGTGGTTGCATCGAGGACGAGAAGGTCAAGTTCGCCACCCACACTCTTCAAGATGGCGCCTTGACACGGGAATTCCTATGCCCAGTCTGTGGGGATTGATACAGCTTACCAACTCGCTTGGACCGAGTTAAAGCAAATGATGACCGACGAGTATTGCCCGAGAAATGAGCTACAAAAGATGGAGTCAGAGTTTTGGAATCTGGCTATGAAAGGAACGGATGTAGCAGGGTACACCAATCGTTTTCATGAACTGAGTCTGCTATGGCCCCAGATGGTCACTCCGCAATACAAGCGTATTGAGCGCTACATTTGGGGACTCGCCCCCCAAATCCATGGGAATGTCACCGCATCCAACCCAACTACTATTCAGAGCGCCATCCGAATGGCGAACAACTTAATGGACCAAGTGGCCCGAAGGATGAGGCCAAAGCTGGGGAAAACAAGAGGAAGTGGGAAGATAAATCGGGGAAAGGTTCGGGTTCACAGTCCAAGAAGCCCGAAACCATCAAAGCTTTTGTCGCCGAAACTGAGTCAAGGAAAGGCTATACCGGCATTAAACCATGGTGTTGTTGGGTTTCCTATACCCTTGCTAGGTTAAATTAAAACTTTGCGGAAAATTAAATAACCTATCTATGCAAGAATATAAAACCTTAAGGATCTAACCAAACAAGCTAAGCAACTAATGATTAAAATAAAGAGATGAATGAGAAAAACTAACCTTGAGAAAATTCGCAATTTTCTCCACGAAGAACGATTGCACGAACAGCCTCTGAATCGAGTAACAATCGTCTAAAGCAAGATCGCCTCTAGTTGTTCACACCCAATGAACAAAAGAAAAGATAATTATAACTTTTCTAAGCTCAGATCGCAGAGTCCCAAAACTGGTATCCCTTGTGATTGTTAGAGAACTTAGAACTGAATGAGCGAGGAATGAAGCAGGCAGGGGCTGCCTATTTATAGGTTTTGGAAACCTACAAATTTTTGATCCCAAATCCATGTGGGATGGATTGGTGGCCGGCCCCCCTATTAGGGTTTAGGGGGTGCCCTGTTGACTATCAACTAATTGCAGTTTAGCCCCTGTACTTCCTCAATTAATTCTATTAGCTTCCGGTTAATTTATTAACTATTAATAAATTAACAAACTAACCCATTAATCAAATATAATGAATTATTTAGTTTCCAATTAATTTATTAAACATAATAAATTAACAAACTAATTAACATTATATATTTAAGTTAATCATATTCTCTTTACAATTCATTGCATGCACCCAAAAAGGATCCAGCCTGATAACAATATGTTTACAAATAATTGTGACTTGGACACTAATTCCAACAGTCTCCCACTTGGACAAGTTGGCAACTATTTGTCTAAACACATTCTATTACCAGCCTTCCTAGCTACTCGATACAGCTGCCGAACTCTGAATCATATCAGAGCTAATCCTTTAGATAAGGGATCAACTATTCCTTCGTTCTCTGATATCGTATGAAACTAAGACATGGATTATAATCAATCTTTGGTTTCAAAATTATGTTTCTGATTTCCGATTAATATGACTATATGAGACTTATTAATTGAACACTTCAATTTTGTCTCGGTCGGGCCCGACACTCTAGAGTCAACGTTTAATCATCAGAGGGCCCATAGATATCGCTTTTCCATATAGGCAAAAGGAACGAATAAACTTCGCATACACAGCGCTAGCTAACTAATAACATCGTAACTAGATACATCCGTTATAACTGGCAGTTACGCACAGCGTTTGAATGCACTAAGGTATGACGGACTAGAAAACCGCAACTTCAATGTATCTCCGTCTGAAGAATAGAGGATATTATCATCTTGGAAATACTTATGATTTGATCCATGAAGTATCTTTCCAAGTGCGAGTGCCCTATACTTAAATCTCCATTAAGTACCCATGAATGTTGCAGCAATCTCTATGCTATGTCAAACTCTTGACAGTCTACTAACATTCCATGACAGTCTTTATTCAATACTAACTCCCGGTAGTACGAACGACTGAGGTATTTGAATAAAATTAATTACTCTGGGAGTTGGTTCTAAACATGCAAAAGGAAACACAACGATAAATTAATAGAAGATGGCAGCACTTTGCAAATAAATAAATCTCCATTATTTAATCACCAAATCCATTACAATTTCAAATCATTGTTACAATGTTTCAAATTCAAAACTAACTACTAAACTTTACATTATCTCGTAATCCTATGCTAACAGCATGACTACAGTGTTTCGGTTGAGAAAGTGGCTTTGTGAACGGATCAGCTGGATTCTCCTCTGATCGCACTCTTTTCACAATCACATGTCCTTCTTCAACCTTGCTACGAACAAAGTGGTACTTCCGATCAATATGCTTGGACTTTCCATGATCCTTGGGTTCTTTAGTCAACGAAACAGCACTTTCGTTGTCGCAGAATATTTCGATGGGGTCTTGAACCGTTGGGACAACTCCAAGATCTCCAATGAAATTCTTCAACCAGATGGCTTCCTTTGAGGCTTCTGAGGCCGCAATATATTCTGACTCGCAGGTAGAGTCTGCCACGGTTTCCTGCTTCGAACTCTTCCACGTCACGGCTCCCCCGTTCAATAAGAACACCCAACCAGATTGTGATCGACAGTCATCTCTATCCGTTTGGAAACTCGCATCGCAATAACCGGTTACTTTGAGTTCATCCTGTCCACCGTAAACCAAGAACCTGTCTTTAGTATTTCTTAAATACTTAAGAATATTCTTGACCGCCGTCCAATGACCTTCACCAGGGTCTTGCTGATGTCGACTCACCATGCTTAAAGCAAATGAGACATCAGGCCTCGTACATGTCATGGCATACATTATAGATCCTATGGCCGAAGCATATGGAACTCGGCTCATTCTGTCTCGTTCCTCCTGTGTCTTCGGGCTCATGTCTTTACTAATCTTTATGCCATGAGCAAAGGGAAGGTTCCCCTTCTTAGACTTCTCCATACTGAACCTTTTCAGTATATTGTCCAAGTACGTATCCTGGCTTAGTCCTATTAGATGTCTCGTTCTATCTCTATAAATCTTTATACCCAGAATAAAAGCTGCATCTCCTAGATCCTTCATAGCAAAACATCTTCCCAACCAATCTTTTACACTCTGTAATGTTGGGATGTTGTTTCCTATAAGTAATATGTCATCGACATATAATACCATGAAGACTACAGTGCTCCCACTAACGTTGACATATATGCAGGACTCATCTTCGCTTCTAGAAAATCCAAACTCTGTGATTTTCTCATGAAAGCAAAGATTCCAGCTTCGAGAAGCTTGCTTAAGTCCATAAATGGACTTCTGAAGCTTACACACTTTCTTAGGATACTTGGTGTCTACAAAACCTTCAGGTTGTGTCATAAACACATCCTCTGTCAATTTCCCGTTAAGGAAAGCGGTTTTGACATCCATCTGCCAGATTTCATAGTCATGAAACGCAGCTATGGCCAGAACTATCCTTATGGATTTAATCTTAGCTACCGGTGAAAAGGTTTCCTCATAGTCAATCCCGTAGGTTTGAGTATAGCCCTTTGCCACCAGCCTAGCTTTGTAAGTGTGTACTTTCCCGTTCATATCCGTTTTCTTCTTGAATATCCACTTACAACCCACCGTCTTTAGACCGGGTGTGGGATCAACCAAGTTCCAAACTTGGTTGCCATACATGGATTCAATCTCGCTATCCATAGCTTCCTTCCATTTGGCTGCCTCAGGGCCTGCCATCGCTTCCCGGTAGTTAGCTGGTTCATCTAAGTCGACTAGTGTACTATCACTAATCATATCATCCTGTTCAATATGGAAACCATAGTAGAACTCAGGAGGATTGCTAACTCTACCGGATCTGCGCAAAGGTAAGGATATGTCATTGGGTTCAACAGGCATCTCAGCCTCATGTTGATGGTCAGTGTTTGCAGTTGGTTCTTCATCGGTAGTATCTTGAATCTCATCAAGATCGATCTTACTCCCACTGTCCTCTTTAGATATTATCTCCTTCTCGAGGAACACTCCTCTTCGAGATACAAACACTACGTTTTCACGTGGTTTGTAAAATAGATATCCAAATGACTCTTGTGGGTAACCGACGAATAGACACTTTTCAGATCTTTGACTGAGTTTGTCAGAGGTCTCTCGTCCAACGAAGACTTCACAACCCCAGATCTTGATGTGACCAAGGGAAGGACGCTTTCCCTTCCACATCTCGTAAGGTGTCTTTGAAACTTTCTTGGTGGGTACTAGATTTAGAATATGTGCCGCAGTTTCTAATGCATAACCCCAGAAACTTACTGGAAGTGTTGCTCGACTCATCATAGATCGGACCATGTCTAACAAGGTCCTGTTTCTCCTCTCCGCAACTCCGTTGAGTTGTGGTGTTCTAGGAGGTGTTAACTGGGAAACTATTCCACAGCTTCTAAGATGATCGAGAAACTCGATACTAAGGTACTCTCCTCCCCTGTCGGAGCGGAGAACCTTTATCTTTCTGCCCAGTTGATTCTCTACTTCACTTTGATATCTTTTGAATGTCTCAAAAGTGTCGGACTTATGTTTAATTAAATAAACATATCCAAATCTACTATAGTCATCTGTAAAGGTGACATAGTACCGATTTTCCCCTTTTGTAGCACATCGGAATGGCCCACATACATCTGTGTGGACCAAATCCAATAGTCCTTCACCTCTTTCACACGTTCCTGTGAATGGTGATTTTGTCATCTTGCCCAGTAAACAGGATTCGCATACATCATCCGATTTTAGGTCGAATGATTCCAACACTCCATCCTTTTGGAGTTGGGCGATGCGTTTCTTGTTAATGTGCCCAAGGCGACAGTGCCACAATTTGGACTTATCAATTTCGTTAGAATCAATATTAAATAATAGGTTGTTATCACACTCAACAGTTTCATATATGCCATTATAAGGACAAGCTTTGAATATAAAAACATCATTCAAATAAACCAAAATACTTCCATTATTATTATCAAAGCTGAAATTGTATCCATCCTTATACAAGGCAAACAAAGAAATGATGTTCCGATTCATATCGGGTGAATAACAACAATTATTTAAGCTAATCTCTACTCCTGATCTAAGCACGAGCTGGAACCTTCTGACTTTCTTCACAGGCGTGATCTTTCGATTCCCCATGATTAGGTTCAGCTCCCCATGCTTCAAGCTTCTACTTTCCCTTAGTCCATGCAATACAGAGCAAATGTGAGTACCACATCCTGTATCAAGAACCCATGAATTAGAGATAGAAGTGTTATGGAGTTCGATCATGAACATACCTGAGGTGCTGGCCTTTTCGACTTTGCCGTCTTTAAGGTCCTTCAGATATGATGGGCAGCTTCGCTTCCAGTGCCCCTTGCCATTGCAGTAAAAGCATACTGCTTCCTTCAGATCTTTAGTAGGCACAATACCGGACTCTATTTTCCCTTGAGACCCTTTCTTGGACTTTCCTTTTGGGGTCTTCCAGGATGACTTCCGTTTCTCTGAGGCCTTACCGACAGTAAGCACAGGGGCCACAGGGGTCTCATCTTTCTTGATGCCCTGTTCAGCGGTTCGGGGCAGATTATGCAGTTCCATAATTGACGTCTCCTTCTGATTCATGTTCATCTGATAGGAGAGTACGAACTGATTATAGATGGTGGGCAGTCCAGAAAGAATGATATTTGTGGAGAACTCAGAGTCAAACACCATATTGAGAGCCTCCAGCCGGTCGAAGTACCCCTTCATCTCAAGGACGAAAGTGCAGATAGATGTTCCAGGTTTTGGTTTGCAGGCCATGAGGGATCTTACCACATCAAGGCGCTCTTTGCTCGCCTTAGCCTCAAACATCTCTCGCAGCTGCTGATTCATCTCAAAGGCCCATGTATTCTCGAAGGCTTTAGCAAGCTCAGGAACCATGGATCACGCCATGATGCATAACACTTTGTTTGCATCATCGTAATGTTTCTGGTGTGCGTCCATTTCCTCTTGGGTGGGATTCTCAAGTAGTGTGGGAATTTGTTCATCGAGAACATACTCCTTGTTCTCGTACCTCAGCGTAAACCTGAGGTTTCTCATCCAGTCCACATAGTTCGGACCGGATAGTTTTTCCCTACCCAGAACGGAAAGGAGTGAGAAGTTGGATGCGTGGTTGGGAGCAGGAGTGGGAGTACCAGTAGAAGTAGACATCTGTGAGATAAATTTTTAGTTAATTTGAAGTATTCCTTAAACAATTTACCCAATTTGAATTAAGGCTAGGATCCATATTTTCGATTCGTTTTATGAAAAGGGTGGGCCGTAATCACGCCACGAATTTATTTTAGGTGGACAAACTCTTGTCGATTTCAATCTCTATGAAATTCCTAGATCTTTTGAGATTCATTGAATCTTATCAATGGCATGTTAATCTCGGTTATGCTCAACTACTATCCGTGACTGGGTTGCCGAGGATCACGGACAAGATGGTGAATCTAAACATGCAAAACTGCGTAAGACCCGGCACGGATCAGTCCGGGAATCGCGAGTCCTACATCACCTCCTAATATGTCTCTCATTAGTGTGCCGGTCAATACACACGCTCCACTAACAGTGCATATAGGAGATGTGCATTTTTCATGGATTTGCATACTAATTCACTTTTGATATATCTAAAACGGGATTTTTGTTTTAGTACTTTAGATTATACTTTTAATCTGGACATCATCCTATCAAAAGTTCTCGGTAGCTCCATTGAACGCACAACGAAGCGGAGGAGGTAGGTCAGCGCGAAGCTGTCAAAAACCTACTCCTTTAGGGAAGCAGAGCGACCCGCCTTATACCTCGTTTATAGTTTGTTCACTATGGGTGAGCCGATTTATCAATTGACAGACGATATAATTAGATTTAAATGATATATATACATAATCAATAATACATATATAAATTTCTTTTAAATCTTAGGGGTTTAATTTTAAACTTTTAAAATTAAAGGGTCTATTTTAAACATTTTAAAATTCAGGGTATATTTTAAACAATTTAAAATATTAGGGTTTAAATTAATATTTATATTATATATATATATATATATATATATATATATATATATATATATATATATATATATATATATATATATTTCGGTTTCAATATTTAAATAAAATAAGAAACATTTAATTATTAAATATATATATTAAATCCGAAACCTATATATATAACCATATAAATCCTCAAAATTTAAACCTAGGATAATACAAGTTTATCCTAATAAATTATGATATTCTAAAACCTTTAGGATAAGCACTTAATTTAAATTAAGGTAATTTCTAGATAAATAGGATTTAGGATAAACCTAGAAAATCAAGCTTATCTCTAAGGCAAGTTTATCTAAAACCCCAAAATCAAACCCTTAATTAAATTAATATAATCCTAAATTAATAAAATAATAATTTATTTAATATTTCAGATTTATCCATTTAAAACCTTTTAAAAATCCGAAAATTTGAAGATAAATATGAAAAACAATTTTCAAAATTTAGACAATTAGTTTAATATTTAAAAACTATTTTAAAAATTAAATAATCATCAAAAAACGAATTTTACTCCAAAAATTTTGAAAAAATAATTTTTAATTAATTTTTCGGATTTATTTAATATTTAAAAATTAATTTTAAGTTTAAACAATTTAATTTAAAATTAAAAACACCATTAAAATTAAATCAAAAATCTGAAAATTAATCAAAACAAATTTCGAAATTTAAGAACAAGATTATCATCTCAAATTTAGTGCAAAGCTCGTTAGGTTAACCTGGCTCTGATACCACTGTTGGGATTTCTATACCCTTGCTAGGTTAAATTAAAACTTTATGGAAAATTAAATAACCTAACTATGCAAGAATAGAAAACCTTAAGGATCTAACCAAACAAGCTAAGCAACTAATTATTAAAATAAAGAGATGAATAAGAAAAACTAACCTTGAGAAAATTCACAATTTTCTCCACGAAGAACGATTGCACGAACAGCCTTTGAATCGAGTAACAAGCGTCTAAAGCAAGATCGCCTCTAGTTGTTCACACCCAATGAACAAAAGAAAAGATGATTATAACTTTTCTAAGATCAGATCTCAGATTCCCAAAAACTGGTATCCCTTGTAATTGTTAGAGAACTTAGAATTGAATGAGCGAGGAATGAAGCAGGCAGGGGCTGCCTATTTATAGGTTTTAGAAACCTACAAATTTTTGATCCCAAATCCATGTGGGATGGATTGGTGGCCGGCCCCCCTATTAGGGTTTAGGGGGTGCCCTGTTGACTATCAACTAATTGCAGTTTAGCCCCTGTACTTCCTCAATTAATTCTATTAGCTTCCGGTTAATTTATTAACTATTTATAAATTAACAAACTAACCCATTAATCAAATATAATCAATTATTTAGTTTCTAATTAATTTATTAAACATAATAAATTAACAAACTAATTAACATTATATATTTAAGTTAATAATCTTCTCTTTACAATTAATTGCATGCACCCAAAAAGGATCCAGCCTGATAACAATATGTTTACAAATAATTGTGACTTGGACACTAATTCCAACAGTTTCCTCCTTTGTATTCATAAGATATTCCGTAATCTTTAGTTCCTTTGATGTACCTTAGTATTTGCTTAATAGCTTTCATATGTTGCTCTTGAGGCTCTTGCATGAAACGACTAAGTAATCCAACTGAGTAACTTAAGTCGGGTCTAGTATGAAGTAAATATCGTAAACATCCAATTATGCTTCGATATTCTGTAGCATCTACATAAGTTCCTTCTGTAAGGTTTGTCAATTTGAGTCCTGGTTCCATAGGTATTTTTGCATCATTGCAGTCTAACATTCCTGCATCTTTGAGTATCTTATTTGTGTAGGCTGTTTGCTTTATTGAAATATTGCCATAACTTTGCATAACTTCAATTCCTAGATAGTATGCTAATAAGCCGAGATCACTCATCTCAAACTTATCCTTCATTTGATCCTTGAATAAATCTATCTCTTGTCTTGGTGTTCCAGTGATTATCAAGTCATCTACAAATACTCCTATCAATAGTGTTGATGACTTGGTTGTCCTTGTGTAAACAGCTTGTTCTAACGCACACTTGCTAAAGTCTAACTCTTTCAGGGTCTTATCTAATTTTGTGTACCATGCTCGTGGTGCTTGTCTTAGATCATATAGAGCTTTAGCGAGTTTATAAACCTTGCCTTCATGTCTTGGATGTATAAATCCTTCTGGTTGTGAAACATATACTTCTTCTTGTAAATCTCCTTGTAAGAATGCTGATTTTACATCTAAATGGTGTACTTCCCATTTATTGTAAGCTGCCAGTGCTAATATCAGTCGTATTGTCTCAATTCTGGCTACAGGTGCAAAGACTTCTTCAAAGTCTATGTCATGTTCCTGTATGTATCCTTTCGCTACTAATCTTGCCTTGTGTTTAACTATTTCTCCATTAGCATTTCTCTTTGTCTTAAATACCCACTTTAAGCCTATTGCTTTATGATTCCTAGGTAAAGTGGTTAACCTCCATGTATTGTTCTTGGTGATAGAATCAATCTCAGCCTTCATAGCTTCAATCCATTTATTATCCAGTGCTGCTTCCTTGTAGTTTCTAGGTTCATCTTCAACTAATAATAACTGTTCATATATATTACTTAAAGGTCTGTATCCTCTTATAGGTACATGATCAATCCTTGAGTCTGAAGATGATGTTGTATCTGGGCTATGTATAGGTATATTAGTTTGTTGAGGGGTGTGAGTTTCATTATTTGTATCTGGTGAATGTGATCTTGGTGAGTTGGTTGGTGAGGTTGTTTCATTTTGAGTGTGAGGGATATTTTCTGGTTGAATTTCTGGTTCTATGACTTGTCGGGTTTCAACAGTATAATCACTCCACTCAGGTTCTTCTAAATCAAATTCCTTTGTGTATTCCTCCCAATTCCATGTTTCATCTTCTTTAAACTTTACATCCCTACTTACACAAATCTTCTTCGTTTCTGGATTAAACAAGCGATATGCTTTTGATCCAGGTTCTGTTCCAAGGTATATCATTTGTTTGCTTCTATCATCTAACTTAGTTAAGTGTTGAGAATGTACTTTTGCATATGCTATGCAACCAAAAATCCTCAGGTGTGTTAGGTCTGGTTTCCTTCCCTTTAAGGCTTCATATAGAGTAATATCTTCTAAAGACTTAGTAGGTGTACAATTTAGGATATATATGGCGTGTCTAACTGCTTCTGCCCAAAAATTCTGGGGCATGTTTGTTGATATCATCATACATCTTGTTGTTGAAAGTATAGTTCTATTTCTACGTTCAACAACTCCATTTTGTTGCGGTGAGTATGGTGCAGTTAACTGTCTTAATATTCCATTATCTTTACAGTACTTTAGGAAATCACCTGAAGTGAATTCTCCTCCTCTATCTGTTCTAAATATCTTTATCTTAGTTCTATATTCATTTTTACCCTTGATTTGAATTCCTTGAAGAATTCAAGTGCTTCATCTTTTGAACTTAGGAAATATTCCCACATATATCTTGAGTAGTCATCTACTAGTAAAAATATGTATTTTTTTCCTGATGGTGTAGGTGGTGATATAGGACCACATAAATCTCCATAGACTAACTCTAATGGTATTTCTGATCTTGCCAGGGTTTGTTGTGGAAATGAAGTTCTAGTATGTTTTCCTTTTAAGCATATATCACATATACTTGTCTTATTCTTAATATTGGGTATTTCCTTGAACTAAGTTCTTTGATGCCATTGACTTTAGAAAATTAAAGTTCAAGTGGCCTAATCTTGCATGTCAAAGCCATGCTTCATCTTGCAAGTTACTTAATAGGCATACAGGTTTTCCTAGTCTTAGGTCTGCTTTGTATAAACGATTCTTTGATCTTTTTACTCTCAAGAGTATTTTGTTACTTGAATCGTATAAGTGTAGTAAGTTTCCTTCCATTACTACTCTGCATCCGTTTTCTGTGAGTTGTCCTAAACTCAATATATTGCTAGTAAGGTTCGGTATATAATATACTTGTGATATTAATCTTTGTTCCATATTCTTACATTCTAAAAGTATAGATCCTTTCCCTTTGATCTCTATGTACGACCCATCTCCGAATCGTACTTTTCCAGTAATCATTTCATTAAGTTCGTTGAAATGACTTTTAATTCCTGTCATATGGTTACTAGCTCCATTATCTAAGAACCATGTATTTTCATTGTTTATAGGTAACCTTCTCGGCTCTAAGTTTTCTTCATTTAATAAAATTTGTTGGTGTTCTTCTATGGTTGCCATAAGCAATGTTGGTTCTAGGTCTTCTTCTATCAGGTGTGATTGTTTTGAGCTTTGACCTATCTGTGGACATTTGGATGCATAATGTCCATTCTTCTTACATTTATAGCATTGAACTTTACTCATGTCAGGAGTAAATTTCTTTGTGTT